>JANJXV010000048.1:3765000-3770000 GCA_024803745.1 Megascapheus bottae
CCCTAAACCTAACCTTAACCCCAACCCTAAACCTAACCCTAACACTAACCCTAACCCTTACGCTTACCCTATCCCTAACCCTAAAACTAACCCTATCCCTAACCCTAAACATTACCCTAAACCTAACGCTAAACCTAACCCTAACCTTTACTCTTACCCTAACCCTAACCCTAAACATAATCCTAACCCTAACATTTACCCTTACCCTAACCCTAACCCTAACCCTAACCCTTACCCTAAACCTAAACCTAACCCTAACCCTAAACCTTACCCTTACTCTCACGCTAACCCTAATATTAACCCTAAACCTAACCCTAAACCTAACCCTAACACTTATCCTTACCCAAAACCTAACCCTAACCCAATCCCAAACCCTAACCATAACCCTAAACCTAACCCTTACACTTACCCTAACCCTAACCCTAAACCTAACCCTAACCATTACCCTTACCCTAACCCTAACCCTAAACTTAAACTTAAACCTAACCCTACCCCTAACCCAAACCTTATCCTTACCCTAACCCTAACGCTAACTCTAACCCTAAACCTAACCCTAACCCTAACCCTAACCCTTACGCTTACCCTAACCATAACCATACCCCTAACCCTAACCCTAACCCTAACACTTACCCTAAACCTAACCCTAACCCTTAACCTAAACCTAACCCTAAACCTAACCCTTACACTAACCCTAACCCTAACCCTAACCCCTAACCCTAACGCTTAATCTAACTCTAACCTTATCCCTAAGCCTAACCCTTGCCCTTTCCCTAACCCTAACCATAACCCTAAAACTAATCCTAACCCTAACCCTAAACCTAAACCTTACCCTTACCCTAACCCTACCCCTACCCCTAACCCTAACCCTACCAGCTAAACCTAACCATAACCCTAACCCTTACCCTAACCCTAACCCAAACCTTAACCCTAACACTTACCCTTACCCTAACCCTAACCCTTATTCTAACCCTAACCCTAACCCTAACCTTTAACCTAACCATAACACTAAACCTCACCCCTAACCCTAACCCTAACCCTAACCCTAAACCTAAGCCTAAACTTAACCCTAAACCTAACACATAACCTTACCCTAACCCTAACCCTAATCCTAACCCTAAACCTAACACTAATCCTAACCCTAACCCTAACCCTAAGCATAACCCTAACCCTAATCCTACCCTAATCCTTAAACGTACCCTAACCCTAAACCTAACCTTAACCCTAACCCTAAACCTAACCCTAAGCCTAACCCTTACCCTTACCCTATCCCTAATCCTAAACCTAACCCTAACCCTAACCCTAAACTTTACCCTAAACCTAACCCTAAACCTAATCCTAACCCTTACCCTAACCCTAACCCTAAACCTAACCCTAAATCTTACCCTAACCCTAAACCTTACCCTTACATTAATCCTAAACCTAACCCTTAAACTAAACCTAACCCTAAACCTAACCCTTACCCTAACCCTAACCTTGAGCCTAACCCCTAACCCTAACCCTAAACCTAACTCTAACCCTAACCCTAACCCTAACCTTTACCCTAACTCTAACCCTAACCCTAACCCTAACCTTAACCTTTACCCTTATACTAACCCTAAAACTAAACCTAAACCTCACTCTAACCAACACCCTAACCCTAACCTGTAACCCTAACCCTAAACCTAACCCTAATCCTTACCCTTATCATAAACCTAACCCTAACACTAGCACTTACCCTTACACTAAACCCTACCCTAACCCTAACCCTACCCCTACCCCTAACCCTAACCCTTACCCTTACCTTAACCCTAAACCTAACCCTAACCCTAACCCTTACCCTTACCCTATCCCTAACCCTAACCCTAACCCTAAACCTAACCCTAACCCTAACCCTAAACCTTACCCTTACCTTAACCCTAACCCTAACCCTAACACCTACCCTTACCCTAACCCTAACCCTAAAAGTAACCCTAACCCTACCACTAACCCTAACCCTAACCCAAACCCTTACCCTTACCCTAAACCTAACTATAACCCTTAAACTAACCCTAAACCTAACCGTAACCCTAACCCTTAACCTAACCCTAACCCTAACCCTTACCCTTACCATAACCCTAACCCTAACCCTTTCCCTAATCCTAACCCTAACCCTAAACCTTAACCTAACCCTAACCCTAACCCTAACCCTAACCCTTAAACTAACCCTAACCCTAACCCTAACCCTAACCTTAACCCTAACCCTAACCCTAACCCTTACCCTTACCCTAACCCTAACCTTAACATAACCCTAAACCTAACCCTAACCCTAACCTTAACCCTAAGCCTAACCCTAACCCTTACCCTTACCCTCACCCTAACCTTAACCTAACCCTAAACCTAACCCTAAACCTAACCCTAAACCTTACCCTAATTCTAACCCTAACCCTTACCCTAACCCTAACCCTAACCCTAACCCTAAACTTAACCCTATCCCTAACCCTAATCCTAAGCCTAACCTTAACCCCAACCCTAACCCTTATCCTTACCCTAACCCTAAGGCTAACTCTAACCCTAAACCTAACCCTAACCCTAACCCTAACCCTTACCCTTATCCTAACCCTAACCCTAAACCTAACCCTAACCCTTTCCCTAACCCTAACCCTAAAGCTAACCCTAACCCTAACCCGAACCCTAACCATAAACATAACCCTAATCCTACCCCTAACCCTAACCCTAAGCATAACCCTAACCCTAACCCTAACCCTAATCCTTAAACGTACCCTAATCCTAAACCTAAACCTAACCATAAACCTAACCCTTAAAGTTACCCTAACCCTAAACCTAACCCTAACCCTTACACTTACCCTAACCCTTACCCTAACCCTAACCCTTTCCCTAACCCTAACCCTAACCCTAAACCTTAACCTAACCCTAACCATAACCCTAACCATAACACTTACCCTTAATCAACCCTAAATCTCACTCTAACCCTAACCCTAACCCTAACCCTTAAACTAACCCTAACCCTAACCTTAACCCTAACCTTAACCCTAACCCTAACCCTAACCCTTACCCTTACCCTAACCCTAACCTTAACATAACCCTAAACCTAACCCTAACCCTAACCTTAACCCTAAGCCTAACCCTAACCCTTACCATTACGCTCCCCTAACCTTAACCTAACCCTAAACTTAACCCTAACCCTAAACCTAACCCTTACCCTAATTCTAACCCTAACCCTTACCCTAACCCTAACCCTAACCCTAACCCTAAACTTAACCCTATCCCTAACCCTAATCCTAAGCCTACCCTTAACCCCAACCCTAACCTTTATCCTTACCCTAACCCTAAGGCTAACTCTAACCCTAAACCTAACCCTAACCCTAACCCTTACCCTTATCCTAAACCTAACCCTAAACCTAACCCTAACCCTTTCCCTAAACCTAACCCTAACCCTAACCCTAATCCTTAAACGTACCCTAACCCTAAACCTAACCTTAACCCCAACCCTAAACCTAACCCTAACCCTAATCCTAACGCTTACCCTTACCCTATCCCTAACCCTAAATCTAATCCTAACCCTAACCCTTACCCTTACCCTAAACCTAACCCTAACCCTAAACCAAACCCTAACTCTTACCCTAAACCTAACACTTACCCTTACCCTAACCCTAACCCTAACCCTTAAACTAAACCTAACCCTAACCCTAACCCTTACCCTTATCCTAAACCTAACCCTAAACCTAACCCTAACCCTTTTCCTAACCCTAACCCTAACCCTAACCCTAACCCTAACCTGAACCCTAACCCTAACACTTACCCTAACCTTAACCCTAAACCTTACCCTACCCCTAACCCTAACTCTAAGCATAACCCTAACCCTAACCCTAACCCTAATCCTTAAACGTACCCTAACCCTAAACCTAACCTTAACCCCAACCCTAAACCTAACCCTAACACTAACCCTAACCCTTACGCTTACCCTATCCCTAACCCTAAAACTAACCCTATCCCTAACCCTAAACATTACCCTAAACCTAACGCTAAACCTAACCCTAACCTTTACTCTTACCCTAACCCTAACCCTAAACATAATCCTAAAACTAACATTTACCCTTACCCTAACCCTAACCCTAACCCTAACCCTTACCCTAAACCTAAACCTAACCCTAACCCTAAACCTTACCCTTACTCTCACGCTAACCCTAATATTAACCCTAAACCTAACCCTAAACCTAACCCTAACACTTATCCTTACCCAAAACCTAACCCTAACCCAATCCCAAACCCTAACCATAACCCTAAACCTAACCCTTACACTTACCCTAACCCTAACCCTAAACCTAACCCTAACCATTACCCTTACCCTAACCCTAACCCTAAACTTAAACTTAAACCTAACCCTACCCCTAACCCAAACCTTATCCTTACCCTAACCCTAACGCTAACTCTAACCCTAAACCTAACCCTAACCCTAACCCTAACCCTTACGCTTACCCTAACCATAACCATACCCCTAACCCTAACCCTAACCCTAACACTTACCCTAAACCTAACCCTAACCCTTAACCTAAACCTAACCCTAAACCTAACCCTTACACTAACCCTAACCCTAACCCTAACCCCTAACCCTAACGCTTAATCTAACTCTAACCTTATCCCTAAGCCTAACCCTTGCCCTTTCCCTAACCCTAACCATAACCCTAAAACTAATCCTAACCCTAACCCTAAACCTAAACCTTACCCTTACCCTAACCCTACCCCTACCCCTAACCCTAACCCTACCAGCTAAACCTAACCATAACCCTAACCCTTACCCTAACCCTAACCCAAACCTTAACCCTAACACTTACCCTTACCCTAACCCTAACCCTTATTCTAACCCTAACCCTAACCCTAACCTTTAACCTAACCATAACACTAAACCTCACCCCTAACCCTAACCCTAACCCTAACCCTAAACCTAAGCCTAAACTTAACCCTAAACCTAACACATAACCTTACCCTAACCCTAACCCTAATCCTAACCCTAAACCTAACAC
>JANJXV010000048.1:3772500-3785000 GCA_024803745.1 Megascapheus bottae
TTACCCTAAACCTAACCCTAACCCTAAACCAAACCCTAACTCTTACCCTAAACCTAACACTTACCCTTACCCTAACCCTAACCCTAACCCTTAAACTAAACCTAACCCTAACCCTAACCCTTACCCTTATCCTAAACCTAACCCTAAACCTAACCCTAACCCTTTTCCTAACCCTAACCCTAACCCTAACCCTAACCCTAACCTGAACCCTAACCCTAACACTTACCCTAACCTTAACCCTAAACCTTACCCTACCCCTAACCCTAACTCTAAGCATAACCCTAACCCTAACCCTAACCCTAATCCTTAAACGTACCCTAACCCTAAACCTAACCTTAACCCCAACCCTAAACCTAACCCTAACACTTACCCTTACCCTAACCCTAACCCTAACCCTTAAACTAAACCTAACCCTAACCCTAACCCTTACCCTAAACCTAAACCTAACCCTAACTCTAACCCTAACCCTAACCCTAACCCTAACCATAAACCTTACCTTAACTCTAACCCTAACCCTTATCCTAACCCTAACTCTAACCCTAACCCTAACTTTAACCCTAACCCAAACCCTAATCCTAACCCTAACCTTAACCCTAACCCAAACACTAACCCTACCCAAACACATAACCTTACCCTAACCCTAACCCTAACCCTAACCCTAATCTTACCCTAATCCTAACCCTAACCTTAACCCTAACCCAAACCCTAACCCTACCCTAACACATAACCTTACCCTAACCCTAACCCTATCCCTAACCTAAACCTAACCGTAACCCTAACCCTAACCATTACCCTAAACCTAACACTAATCCTAACCCTAACCCTTACCCTTACCCTAACCCTAACCCTAAACCTAACCCTAACTCTTACCCTAACGCTAACCCTTACCCTTACCCTAAACCTAACTTTAACCCTTAAACTAACCCTAAAGGTAACCGTAACCCTAACACTTACCCTAAACCTAACCCTAACCCTTACCCTTACCCTAACCCTAACCCTAACCCTAACCCTTTCCCTAACCCTAACCCTAACCCTAAACCTTAACCTATCCCTATCCCTAACCCTAACCATAACCCTTACCATTAACCAACCCTAAATCTCACTCTAACCTAACCCTAACCCTAACCATTAAACTAACCCTAAACCTAACCCTAACACTTACCCTTAACCTAACCCTAACCTAACTCAAACCCTAACCTAACACTAACCCTAACCCTTACCCTAACCTACCCTAACCCTTACCCTAACCCTAACCCTAACCCTAACCCTAACATTAACCCTAACCCTAACACTAACCCTAACCCTAACCCTTACCGTTACCCTAACCCTAACCTTAACCTAACCCTAAACCTAACCCTAACAATAACGTTAACCCTAAGCCTAACCCTAACCCAAACCCTTCCCCTTACCCTCACCCTAACCTTAACCTAACCCTAAACCTAACCCTAACCCTAACCCTAACCCTAACCCTTACCCTAATTCTCACCCTAACTCTTACCCTAACCCTAAACTTAACCCTATTCCTAACCCTAATCCTAACCCTAACCCTAACCCTAACCTAAACCTAACCCTTGCCCTTACCCTAACACTAACCCTAAACCTAACACTAACACTAACACTAACCCTACCCCTACCCCTAACCCTTACCCTTATCCTAACTCTAACCCTAAACCTAACCCTCACCCTAACCATAACCCTAACCCTAACCTGTAATCCTAACCCTAATCCTAACCCTAATCCTTACCCTTATCCTAAACCTAACGCTAACACTAACACTTATCCTTACACTAAACCCTACCCTAACCCTAACCCTAACCCTTTCCCTAACCCTAACCCTAACCCTTAACCTAACCCTAAACCTAACCATAACCCTTACCGTTAATCAACCCTAAATCTCACTCTAACCCTAACCCTAACCCTAAGCCTTAAACTAACCCTAACCCTAACTCTAACCGTTACCCTTAACCTAACCCTAACCTAACTCTAACCCTAACCTAACACTAACCCTAACCCTTAACCTAACCTACCTTACCCATTACCCAAACCATAACCATAACCCTAACCCTAACCCTAACCCTTACCCTTACCTAACCCTAACCTTAACCTAACCCTAAAACTAATCCTAACCCTAACCTTAACCCTAAGCATAAACCTTGCTCTTACCCTAACCCTAACCCTTACCCTCACCCTAACCATAACCCTAAACCTAACCCTAACCCTAACCCTAACCTTAACTCTAACCCTAAACCTAACCCTAACCCTTACCCTTATCCTAACCCTAACCCTAAATCTAATCCTAACCCTAACCCTTACCCTTACCCTAAACCTAACCCTAACCCTAAACCAAACCCTAACTCTTACCCTAAACCTAACACTTACCCTTACCCTAACCCTAACCCTAACCCTTAAACTAAACCTAACCCTAACCCTAACCCTTACCCTTATCCTAAACCTAACCCTAAACCTAACCCTAACCCTTTTCCTAACCCTAACCCTAACCCTAACCCTAACCCTAACCTGAACCCTAACCCTAACACTTACCCTAACCTTAACCCTAAACCTTACCCTACCCCTAACCCTAACTCTAAGCATAACCCTAACCCTAACCCTAACCCTAATCCTTAAACGTACCCTAACCCTAAACCTAACCTTAACCCCAACCCTAAACCTAACCCTAACACTTACCCTTACCCTAACCCTAACCCTAACCCTTAAACTAAACCTAACCCTAACCCTAACCCTTACCCTAAACCTAAACCTAACCCTAACTCTAACCCTAACCCTAACCCTAACCCTAACCATAAACCTTACCTTAACTCTAACCCTAACCCTTATCCTAACCCTAACTCTAACCCTAACCCTAACTTTAACCCTAACCCAAACCCTAATCCTAACCCTAACCTTAACCCTAACCCAAACACTAACCCTACCCAAACACATAACCTTACCCTAACCCTAACCCTAACCCTAACCCTAATCTTACCCTAATCCTAACCCTAACCTTAACCCTAACCCAAACCCTAACCCTACCCTAACACATAACCTTACCCTAACCCTAACCCTATCCCTAACCTAAACCTAACCGTAACCCTAACCCTAACCATTACCCTAAACCTAACACTAATCCTAACCCTAACCCTTACCCTTACCCTAACCCTAACCCTAAACCTAACCCTAACTCTTACCCTAACGCTAACCCTTACCCTTACCCTAAACCTAACTTTAACCCTTAAACTAACCCTAAAGGTAACCGTAACCCTAACACTTACCCTAAACCTAACCCTAACCCTTACCCTTACCCTAACCCTAACCCTAACCCTAACCCTTTCCCTAACCCTAACCCTAACCCTAAACCTTAACCTATCCCTATCCCTAACCCTAACCATAACCCTTACCATTAACCAACCCTAAATCTCACTCTAACCTAACCCTAACCCTAACCATTAAACTAACCCTAAACCTAACCCTAACACTTACCCTTAACCTAACCCTAACCTAACTCAAACCCTAACCTAACACTAACCCTAACCCTTACCCTAACCTACCCTAACCCTTACCCTAACCCTAACCCTAACCCTAACCCTAACATTAACCCTAACCCTAACACTAACCCTAACCCTAACCCTTACCGTTACCCTAACCCTAACCTTAACCTAACCCTAAACCTAACCCTAACAATAACGTTAACCCTAAGCCTAACCCTAACCCAAACCCTTCCCCTTACCCTCACCCTAACCTTAACCTAACCCTAAACCTAACCCTAACCCTAACCCTAACCCTAACCCTTACCCTAATTCTCACCCTAACTCTTACCCTAACCCTAAACTTAACCCTATTCCTAACCCTAATCCTAACCCTAACCCTAACCCTAACCTAAACCTAACCCTTGCCCTTACCCTAACACTAACCCTAAACCTAACACTAACACTAACACTAACCCTACCCCTACCCCTAACCCTTACCCTTATCCTAACTCTAACCCTAAACCTAACCCTCACCCTAACCATAACCCTAACCCTAACCTGTAATCCTAACCCTAATCCTAACCCTAATCCTTACCCTTATCCTAAACCTAACGCTAACACTAACACTTATCCTTACACTAAACCCTACCCTAACCCTAACCCTAACCCTTTCCCTAACCCTAACCCTAACCCTTAACCTAACCCTAAACCTAACCATAACCCTTACCGTTAATCAACCCTAAATCTCACTCTAACCCTAACCCTAACCCTAAGCCTTAAACTAACCCTAACCCTAACTCTAACCGTTACCCTTAACCTAACCCTAACCTAACTCTAACCCTAACCTAACACTAACCCTAACCCTTAACCTAACCTACCTTACCCATTACCCAAACCATAACCATAACCCTAACCCTAACCCTAACCCTTACCCTTACCTAACCCTAACCTTAACCTAACCCTAAAACTAATCCTAACCCTAACCTTAACCCTAAGCATAAACCTTGCTCTTACCCTAACCCTAACCCTTACCCTCACCCTAACCATAACCCTAAACCTAACCCTAACCCTAACCCTAACCTTAACTCTAACCCTAAACCTAACCCTAACCCTTACCCTTATCCTAACCCTAACCCTAAATCTAATCCTAACCCTAACCCTTACCCTTACCCTAAACCTAACCCTAACCCTAAACCAAACCCTAACTCTTACCCTAAACCTAACACTTACCCTTACCCTAACCCTAACCCTAACCCTTAAACTAAACCTAACCCTAACCCTAACCCTTACCCTTATCCTAAACCTAACCCTAAACCTAACCCTAACCCTTTTCCTAACCCTAACCCTAACCCTAACCCTAACCCTAACCTGAACCCTAACCCTAACACTTACCCTAACCTTAACCCTAAACCTTACCCTACCCCTAACCCTAACTCTAAGCATAACCCTAACCCTAACCCTAACCCTAATCCTTAAACGTACCCTAACCCTAAACCTAACCTTAACCCCAACCCTAAACCTAACCCTAACACTTACCCTTACCCTAACCCTAACCCTAACCCTTAAACTAAACCTAACCCTAACCCTAACCCTTACCCTAAACCTAAACCTAACCCTAACTCTAACCCTAACCCTAACCCTAACCCTAACCATAAACCTTACCTTAACTCTAACCCTAACCCTTATCCTAACCCTAACTCTAACCCTAACCCTAACTTTAACCCTAACCCAAACCCTAATCCTAACCCTAACCTTAACCCTAACCCAAACACTAACCCTACCCAAACACATAACCTTACCCTAACCCTAACCCTAACCCTAACCCTAATCTTACCCTAATCCTAACCCTAACCTTAACCCTAACCCAAACCCTAACCCTACCCTAACACATAACCTTACCCTAACCCTAACCCTATCCCTAACCTAAACCTAACCGTAACCCTAACCCTAACCATTACCCTAAACCTAACACTAATCCTAACCCTAACCCTTACCCTTACCCTAACCCTAACCCTAAACCTAACCCTAACTCTTACCCTAACGCTAACCCTTACCCTTACCCTAAACCTAACTTTAACCCTTAAACTAACCCTAAAGGTAACCGTAACCCTAACACTTACCCTAAACCTAACCCTAACCCTTACCCTTACCCTAACCCTAACCCTAACCCTAACCCTTTCCCTAACCCTAACCCTAACCCTAAACCTTAACCTATCCCTATCCCTAACCCTAACCATAACCCTTACCATTAACCAACCCTAAATCTCACTCTAACCTAACCCTAACCCTAACCATTAAACTAACCCTAAACCTAACCCTAACACTTACCCTTAACCTAACCCTAACCTAACTCAAACCCTAACCTAACACTAACCCTAACCCTTACCCTAACCTACCCTAACCCTTACCCTAACCCTAACCCTAACCCTAACCCTAACATTAACCCTAACCCTAACACTAACCCTAACCCTAACCCTTACCGTTACCCTAACCCTAACCTTAACCTAACCCTAAACCTAACCCTAACAATAACGTTAACCCTAAGCCTAACCCTAACCCAAACCCTTCCCCTTACCCTCACCCTAACCTTAACCTAACCCTAAACCTAACCCTAACCCTAACCCTAACCCTAACCCTTACCCTAATTCTCACCCTAACTCTTACCCTAACCCTAAACTTAACCCTATTCCTAACCCTAATCCTAACCCTAACCCTAACCCTAACCTAAACCTAACCCTTGCCCTTACCCTAACACTAACCCTAAACCTAACACTAACACTAACACTAACCCTACCCCTACCCCTAACCCTTACCCTTATCCTAACTCTAACCCTAAACCTAACCCTCACCCTAACCATAACCCTAACCCTAACCTGTAATCCTAACCCTAATCCTAACCCTAATCCTTACCCTTATCCTAAACCTAACGCTAACACTAACACTTATCCTTACACTAAACCCTACCCTAACCCTAACCCTAACCCTTTCCCTAACCCTAATCCTAACCCTTAACCTAACCCTAAACCTAACCATAACCCTTACCGTTAATCAACCCTAAATCTCACTCTAACCCTAACCCTAACCCTAAGCCTTAAACTAACCCTAACCCTAACTCTAACCGTTACCCTTAACCTAACCCTAACCTAACTCTAACCCTAACCTAACACTAACCCTAACCCTTAACCTAACCTACCTTACCCATTACCCAAACCATAACCATAACCCTAACCCTAACCCTAACCCTTACCCTTACCTAACCCTAACCTTAACCTAACCCTAAAACTAATCCTAACCCTAACCTTAACCCTAAGCATAAACCTTGCTCTTACCCTAACCCTAACCCTTACCCTCACCCTAACCATAACCCTAAACCTAACCCTAACCCTAACCCTAACCTTAACTCTAACCCTAAACCTAACCCTAACCCTTACCCTTATCCTAACCCTAACCCTAAAACTAATCCTAGCCCTAACCCTTACCCTTACCCTATACCCTAACCCTTATCCTAAAACTAACCCTAACCATTAACCTAACCCTAACCCTAACCCTAACCCTAACCCTTATCCTAACCCTAACCCTAAAACTAATCCTAACCCTAACCCTTACCCTTACCCTATACCCTAACCCTTATCCTAACCCTAACCCTAACCCTTACCCTAACTCTAAGCCTAACCCCTAACCCTAACACTAAACTTAACTCTAACCCTTACCATAACCCTAACCCTAACCTAACCCTTACCCTAACCCTAACCTAACCCTTACCCTAACCCTAACCCTAACCCTAACCTCTAACCCTAACCCTAAACCTAACACTTACCCTTAACCTAACCCTAACCCTAACCGTAGCCCTAACCCTAACCCTAACCCTATCCCCTAACCCTAACCCTTACCCTAACCCTAAATCTAACGCTAACCCTTACCCTTACCCTAACCCTAACCCTAAGTCTAACCCTGAACCTAAACCAAAACCTAACCCTTACCCTTACTCTAACCCTAAACCTAACCCTAACCCTTACCCTTACTCTAACCCTAACCCTAACCCTAACCCAAACCATAACACTACCACCTAAACCTAACCCTAACCCTAACCCTTACATTAACACTAACCATAACCATAAACCTAACACTTACCCTTACCCTAACCCTAACCCTTATCCTAATCCTAACCCTAACCCTAACCCTAACCCTTAACCTAACCCTAATACTAACCCTAACCCCTAACCCTAAACCGTACCCTAACCCAAACCCTAACCCTAACCCTTACTCTTACCCTAACTCTAAACCTAACCCTAACCCTAAACCTAACCCTAACACTTACCCTTACCCTAACCCTAACCCTAACCCTAACCCTTACACCAACACTAACCCTAACCCTAACCCAAACCCTAACACTTACCCTAACCCTAACCATAACCCTAACACATAACCTTACCCTAACACTAACCCTAACCTTAACCCTAAACATAAACCTAACCCTAATCCTAACCCAAACCCTAACCATAACCCTAACCCTAAGCATAACCCTAATCCTAACCCTAACCCTAATCCTTAAACGTACCCTAACCCTAAACCTAACCTTAACCCAAAACCTAAACCAAACCCTAACCTTAACCCTAACCCTTACCCTTACCCTATCCCTAACCCTAAACCTAACCCTAACCCTAACTCTAACCATTACCCTAAACCTTACCCTAATCCTAACCCTAACCCTTACCCTTACCCTAACCCTAACCCTAACCCTAAACCTAACACTAACTCTTACCCTAACCCTAACCCTTACCCTTACCCTAAACCTAACCCTAACCCTTAAACTAATCCTAACCCTAATCCTAAACCTAACCCTAACCCTAACCCTAAACCTAACCCTAAATCTTACCCTAACCCTAACCCTTACCCTTACCCTAAACCTAACCCTAACCCTTAAACTAACCCTAACCCTAACCCTAACCCTAACCCTTACCCTAACGCTAACCCTCACCCTTACCCTAAACCTAACCCTAACCCTAACCCTAACCTTAACCCTAACCCTAACCCTAACCCTAAACTTAACCCTAACCCTAACCCTAACCCTTACCCTAAACCTAACCCTAACCCTTAAACTAACCCTTACCCTTACCCTAACCCTAACCCTAAACCTACCCTCACCCTAACCCTAACCCTTACCCTAACCCTAACCCTAACCCTTAAATTAAACCTAACCCTAAACCTAACCCTTACCCTAACCCTAACTCTAGGCCTAAACACTTACCCTAAACCTAAACCTAACTCTAAACCTAACCCTAACCCTAACCGTAACCCTAACCCTTACCCTAACTCTAACCCTAACCCTTACCCTAACCTTAACCCTAACCCTAACCGTAACCTTAACCTAACCCTAACCCTAACACTAATCCTAAGCCTAACCTTAACCCTAACCCTAACCCTAACCCTTACCCTTACCCTAAACCTAACCCTAAACCTAACACTAACACTAACCCTAACCCTAACCCTAACCCTAAGACTTACCCTTATCCTAACCCTAACCCAAAATCTAACCCTCACCTTAACCCTAACCCTAACCTCTAAACCAAACCCTAAACCTAACCCTAATCCTTACCCTTATCCTAAACCTAACCCTAACACTAACACTTACCCTTACCCTAAACCCTACCCTAACCCTAATCCTAACCCTAACCCTAATACTTACCCTAACCCTAAACCTAACCCTTTCCCTTACCCTAAACCTAAACCTAACCCTAACCCTAACCCTAACCCTTACCCTTACCCTAACCCTAACCCTAATCCTAACCGTAAACCTAAACCTAACCCTAACCATAAACCTAACCCTTACCTTAACCCTAACCTAACACTAACCCTTACGCTTACCCTAACGCTAACCCTAACCCTAACCCTAACCCTAACCCTAACCCGAACACATACTGTTACCCTAACCCTAATCGTAACCCTAATCCTAACCCTAACCTTAACCCTAACCCTAAACCTAATCCTAACCCTAACACTTACCCTTACCCTAACCCTAACCCTAACCCTAACCCTAACCCTTACCCTAACCCTAAACCTAACCCTAAACCTTACCCTCACCCTCACCCTAACCCTAACCTTAACCCTAAACCTAACCCTAACCCTAAACCTAACACTTATCCATACCCAAACCCTAACCCTAACCCAATCCCTAACCCTAACCATAACCCTAAACCTAACCCTTACACTTACCATAAACCTAACCCTAAACTTAACCCTAACCATTTCCCTTAGCCTAACCCTAATCCTAACCCTAACCCTAACCCTAAACCTAACCCTAACCCTACCCCTAACCCTAACCCTTATCCTTACCCTAACCCTAACGCTAACTCTAACCGTAAACCTAACCCTAACCCTAACCCTAACCCTTACGCTTACCCTAACCCTAACCATACCCCTAACCCTAACCCTAACCCAACCACCTAATCCTAACCCTAACCTTAACCCTAACCTTACCCTTACATTAACACTTACCCTAACCCTAACCCTAACCCTAACCCTTACCATAACACTAACCCTAACCCTAACCCTAACCCTAACCCTAACCCTTATCCTAACACTAACCCTAACCCTAACACTAACGCTAACACTTACCCTAAACCTAACCCTAACCCTAACCCTTAACCTAAACCTAACCTTAACCCTAACCCTAACCCTTACACTAACCCTAACCTTAACCCTAACCCCTAACTCTAATCCTAAATATAACTCTAACCTTATCCCAAAGCCTAACCCTTGCCCTTACACTAACACTAACTATAACCCTAAAACTAATCCTAACCCTAACCCTAACCCTAACCCTTACCCTTACCCTAACCCTACCCCTACCCCTAACCCTAACCCTAACACTACCACCTAAACCTAATCCTAACCCTAACCCTTACCCTAACCCTAACCCAAACCCTAAACCTAACACTTACCCTTACCCTAACCCTAACCCTTACCCTAACCCTAACCCTAACCCTAACACTTAACCTAACCATAACACTAACCCTAACCCCTAACCCTAACCCTTACCCTAAACCTAACACTAACCCTAACCATTACCCTTACCCTAACACTAACCCTAAACCTAACCCTAACCCTAAACCTAACCCTCACCCTAACCCTAACCCTTACCCTTACCCTAAACCTAACCCTAAACCTTAAATTAAACCTAACCCTAACCCTAACCCTTACCCTAAACCTAACCCTAGGCCTAAACCCTAAACCTAACCCTAACCCTAACCCTTACCCTAACCCTAACCCTAACCCTAACCCTAACCCTAACCCTTACCCTAACTCTAAACCTAACCCTTACCCTAACCTTAACCCTAAACCTAACCTTAACCTAACCCTAACCCTAATCCTAACCGTAACCCTAACACTGACCCTAACACTTACCCTTGCGCTTACTCTAAACCTAACCCTAAACCTGACACTAACTCTAACCATAACCATAACCCTAAACCTTACCCTAACCCTAACCCTAACACTAACCCTAACACTTACCCTAACGCTAACCCTAACCCTAACCCTTGCCCTTACAATAACACTAACCATAAACTTAACCCCAACCCTAAACTTAATCCTAACCCTAACCCTTACCCTACCACTTACCCTAACCCTAACCCTAACCCTAACCCTAACACTTACCCTTACGCTAACCCTAACCCTAACCCTAACCCTTACCCTAACACTAACCCTAACCCTAACCCAAACCCTAACACTTACCCTAAACCTAACCCTAACCCTAACCCTTAACCTAAAACTAACCCTAACCCTTACACTAACCCTAACCCTAACCCTAAACCCTAACCCTAACCCTTAATCTAACTCTAACCTTAACCCTTAGCCTAACCCTTGCCCTTACCCTAACCCTAACCCTAACCCTAACCCTAAAACCAATCCTAACCCTAACCCTAACCCTAACGCTCACCCTTACCCTTACCCTAACCCTAACCCTACCCCCAATCCTAACCCTAAACCTACCACCTAAACCTAACCCTAACCCTAACCCATACACTAACCCTAACCCTAACACTACCCTTACCCTAACCCTAACACTTATCCTAACCCTAACCCTTAACCTAACCCTAACACTAATCCTAACCCCTAACCCTAACCCTTACCCTAAACCTAACCCTAACCCTAACCCCTACCTTTACCCTAACACTAACCATAAAACTAACCCAAAACCTAAACCTAACCCTTACCCTTACCCTAACCCTAAATCTAACGCTAACCCTTACCCTTACCCTTACCCTCACCCTCACCCTAACCCTGAACCTAACTTTAACCTAACCCTTACCCTTAACCTAATCCTAACACTTACCATAACCCTAACCCTAACCCTAACCCTAACCCTAACACTTACCCTAACGCTAACCCTAACCCTAACCCTTGCCCTTACAATAACACTAACCATAAACTTAACCCCAACCCTAAACTTAATCCTAACCCTAACCCTTACCCTACCACTTACCCTAACCCTAACCCTAACCCTAACCCTAACACTTACCCTTACGCTAACCCTAACCCTAACCCTAACCCTTACCCTAACACTAACCCTAACCCTAACCCAAACCCTAACACTTACCCTAAACCTAACCCTAACCCTAACCCTTAACCTAAAACTAACCCTAACCCTTACACTAACCCTAACCCTAACCCTAAACCCTAACCCTAACCCTTAATCTAACTCTAACCTTAACCCTTAGCCTAACCCTTGCCCTTACCCTAACCCTAACCCTAACCCTAACCCTAAAACCAATCCTAACCCTAACCCTAACCCTAACGCTCACCCTTACCCTTACCCTAACCCTAACCCTACCCCCAATCCTAACCCTAAACCTACCACCTAAACCTAACCCTAACCCTAACCCATACACTAACCCTAACCCTAACACTACCCTTACCCTAACCCTAACACTTATCCTAAACCTAACCCTTAACCTAACCCTAACACTAATCCTAACCCCTAACCCTAACCCTTACCCTAAACCTAACCCTAACCCTAACCCCTACCCTTACCCT
>JANJXV010000048.1:3795000-3797500 GCA_024803745.1 Megascapheus bottae
CCTAACCCTAACCCTACCCTAACCCTAACCCTAACCCTTTACCTAACCATAACACTAACCCTAACCCCTAACCCTAACCCTTACCCTAAACCTAACCCTAACCCTAACCCTTACCCTTACCCTAACACTAACCCTAAACCTAACCCTAACCCTAAACCTAACCCTCACCCTAACCCTAACCCTTACCCTTACCCTTAATCTAACCCTAAACCTTAAATTAAACCTAACCCTAACCCTAACCCTTACCCTAACCCTAACCCTAGGCCTAAACCCGAAACCTAAACCTAAACCTACCTCTAAACCTAACCCTAACCCTAACCGTAACCCTAACCCTTACCCTAACTCTAAACCTAACCCTTACCCTAACCTTAACCCTAACCCTAACCTTAACCTAACAATAACCCTAATCCTAACCGTAACCCTAACACTGACCCTAACACTTACCCTTGCACTTACCCTAAACCTAACCCTAAACCCGACACTAACTCTAACCATAACCATAACCCTAACCCTTACCTTATCCCTAACCCTAACACTAACCCTAACACTTACCCTAACGCTAACCCTAACCCTAACCCTTGCCCTTACAATAACACTAACCATAAACTTAACCCCAACCCTAAACTTAACCCTAACCCTAACCCTTACCCTACCACTTACCCTAACCCTAACCCTAACCCTAACCCTAACACTTACCCTTACGCTAACCCTAACCCTAACCCTAACCCTTACCCTAACACTAACCCTAACCCTAACCCAAACCCTAACACTTACCCTAAACCTAACCGTAACCCTAACCCTTAACCTAAATCTAACCCTAACCCTTACACTAACCCTAACCCTAAACCTAAACCCTAACCCTAACCCTTAATCTAACTCTAACCTTAACCCTTAGCCTAACCCTTGCCCTTACCCTAACCCTAACCCTAACCCTACAGCCAATCCTAACCCTAACCCTAACCCTAACGCTCACCCTTAACCTTACCCTAACCCTAACCCTACCCCTAATCCTAACCC
Source organism: Megascapheus bottae (assembly GCA_024803745.1). NCBI lineage: Eukaryota > Metazoa > Chordata > Mammalia > Rodentia > Geomyidae > Megascapheus > Megascapheus bottae. The sequence continues at coordinate 3,796,018 of JANJXV010000048.1, forward strand.
TAAAACTACCACCTAAACCTAACCCTAACCCTAACCCTTAACCTTACCCTAACCCTAACCCTAACCCTAACACTACCCTTACCCTAATCCTAACACTTATCCTAACCCTAACCCTTAACCTAACCGTAACACTAATCCTAACCCCTAACCCTAACCCTTACCCTAAACCTAACCCTAACCCTAACCCCTACCCTTACCCTAACACTAACCATAAAACTAACCCAAAACCTAAACCTAACCCTTACCCTTACCCTAACCCTGAATTTAACGCTAACCCTTACCCTTACCCTTACCCTAACCCTCACCCTAACCCTGAACCTAACTTTAACCTAACCCTTACCCTTAACCTAATTCTAACACTTACCCTAACCCTAACCCTAACCCTAACACATAACCTTACCCTAACCGTACCCTAATCCTAACCCTAACCCTAAACCTAACCCTAATCCTAACCCTAACCCTAACCCTAATCCTAATCCTTAAACATACCCTAATCCTAAACCTAACCCTAACCCTAAATCTAACCATTACCCTAACCTTAAACATAATCCTAACCATAACCCTTACCCTTACCCTAAACCTAACCCTAACCCTAAACCAAACACTAACTCTTACCCTAACCCTAACCCTTACCCTTACCCTAACCCTAACCCTAACCCTTAACTAAACCTAAGCCTAACCCTAACACTTACCCTAACCCTTACCCTAACCCTAAACCTAACCCTAACCCTAAGCCTAACCCCTAACCCTAACCGTAAACCTAAATCTAACCCTAACCCTAACCCTAACCCTAAACCTTACCCTAACTCTAACCCTAACCCTTACCCCAACACTAACCCTAACCCTAACCTTTAACCTAACCTAACCCTAATCCTAACCCTAACCTTAACCCTAACCCTAAACCTAACCCTAACACATAACCTTACCCTAACCCTAGCCCTAACCCTAATCTAACCCTAAACCTAACCCTAACCATAACCCTAAACCTAACCATAAACCTAATCCGAACCATAACCCTTACCATTACCCTAACACTAACCCTAACGCTAACCCTAACCTTAACCCCAACCCTAAACCTAACCCTAACCCTAAACCTAACAATTACCCTAACCATAAACCTAACCCTAACCCTTATCCTAACCCTAACCCTAGGCCTAAAACCTAAACCTAAACCTAAACCGATCTCTAAACCTAACCCTAACCCTAACCGTAACCCTAACCCTTACCCTAACTCTAAACCTAACCCTTACCCTAACCTTAACCCTAACCCTAACCTTAACCTAACCCTAACCCTAATCCTAACCCTAACCCTAACACTAACCCTAACACTTACCCTTGTGCTTACCCTAAACCTAACCCTAAACCTGACACTAACCCTAACCATAACCATAACCCTAACCCTTCCCCTAACCCTAAACCTAACACTAACCCTAACACTTACCATAACGCTAACCCTAACCCTAACCCTTGCCCTTACAATAAC
>JANJXV010000048.1:3800000-3817500 GCA_024803745.1 Megascapheus bottae
ACCTAACCCTAACCCTTAAACTAACCCTAACCCTAATCCTAACCTTAACCCTAACCCTAACCCTAAACCTAACCTAACTCTTACCCTAACCCTAAACCTTACCCTTTCCCTAAACCTAACCCTAACCCTTAAACTGACCCTAACTCTAAACCTAACCCTAACCCTTACCCTAACCCTAACCTTTACCCTTAACCTAAACCTAACCCTAACCCTAACATTAACCCTAACCATAACCCTAACCTTATCCCTAACCCTAACCCTAACCCTAATCCTTGCCCTAACCCTAACCCTAACCCTAACCCTTACCCTAACCCTAACCCTAACCCTAACCCTAACCTTAACCCTAACCCTAACCCTAACCCTAACCTTAACCCTAACCCTAACCCTAATCCTTGCCCTTACCCTAACCCTAACCCTAAAGCTAACACTAAACCTAAACCTAACCCTAACCCTAATCCTTACCCTTACCCTAACCCTAACCCTAACCCTAACCCTCAACCTAACCCTAACCCTAACCCTTACCCTAACGATAACCCTAGGCCTAACCCCTGACCCTAAACCTAAACCTAACTCTAAACCTAACCCTAAACCTAACCTTAACCCTAAACCTAACCCTAATCCTAACCCTAACCTTAACCCTAACCCTAATCCTAACCCTTGCCCTTACCCTAACCCTAACTCTAAACCTAACACTAACTCTAATCCTAACCCTAACCCTAACACTTACCCTTATCCTAACCCTAACCCAAAACCTAACCCTCACCTTAACCCTAACGCTAACCCTAACCTCTAACCCTAACCCTAAACCTAACCTTAATCCTTACCCTTATCCTAAACCTAACCCTAACACTAACACTTACCCTTAACCTAAACCATATCCTAACCCTAACCCTTACCCTAACCATAACCCTAACCCTTACCCTTACCCTAACCATAACCCTAACCCTAAACCTAAGCCTAACCCTAACCCTCAACATTGCCCTTACCTTAACCCTAACCCTAACACTAACCCTTACGCTTACCCTAACGCTAACCCTAACCCTAACCCTAACCCTAAACCTAACCCGAACACATACCGTTACCCTAACTCTAACCCTAACTGTAACCCTAAACCTAACCCTAACCTTAACCCCAACCCTAAACCTAATCCTAACCCTAACACTTACCCTTCCCCTAACCCTAACCCTAACTCTAACCCTAACCCTAACCCTTACCCTAACCCTAACCCTAACCCTAACCCTAACCCTAACACTTATCCTTATCCAACCCTAACCCTAACACAATCCCTAACCCTAACCATAACCCTAAACCTAACCCTTACCTTACCCTAATCCTAACCCTACCCTAACCCTAACCTTAACGTTAAACCCAACCCTATCCCTAACCCTAACCCTTATCCTTACACTAAACCTAACGCTAACTCTAACCCTAAACCTAACCCTAACCCTAACCTAACACTTACGCTTAACCTAACGCTAATCCTAACATTAACCCTAACCCTAACCCTAAACCTAACCCTAACCCTAACCTAAACCCTAACCCTTAACCTTACCCTAAACATAACCCTAACCCTAACACTTACCCTTACCCTTACCCTAACCTTAACCCTAACCCTAACCCTAACCTTAACTCTAACACTAAACCTAACCCTAACCCTTACCCGTATCCTAACCCTAACCCTAAAACTAATCCTAACCCTAACCCTTACCCTTACCCTAACCCTAACCCTAACCCTAACCCTACCACCTAAACCTAAACCTAACCCTAACCCTTACCCTAACCCTAACCCTAACCCTAAACCTAACACTTACCCTTACCCTAAACCCTAAACCTTATCCTAACCCTAACCCTAACCCTAACCATTAACCTAAACCTAAAACTAACCCTATCCCCTAACCCTAACCCTTACCCTAACCCTAACCCTAAACCTAACCCTAACGCTAAACCTTACCCTTACCCTAACACTAACTCTAAAACTAACCCTAACCCTAAACCTAACCCTTACCCTTACTGTAACCCTAAACCTAACCCTAACCCTTACCCTTACTCTAACCCTAAACCTAACCCTAACCCAAACCCTAACACTACCACCTAAACCTAACCCTAACCCTAACCCTTACCCTAACACTAACCTTAACCATAAACCTAACACTTACCCTTACCCTAACCCTAACACTTATCCTAATCCTAACCCTAACCCTAACCCTTAACCTAAACCTAGTACTAACCCTAACCACTAACCCTAAACCTTACCCTAACCCTAACCCTAACCCTAACCCTTACCCTTACCCTAACACTAACTCTAAACCTAACCCTAACCCAAAACCTAACCCTTACTCTTACCCTCACCCTAAACCGAACCCTAACCCTTAATCTTACTCTAACCCTAAGCCTAACCCTAACCCTGACCCTAACTTTAATCCTAAACCTTACCCTTACCCTCACCCTGACGGTAACCCTAACCCTAACCCTAACCTTAACCCTAACCCTAACCCTAATCCTTACCCTTACCCTAACCCGAACCCTAAAGCTGACACTAAACCTAAACCTAACCCTAACCCTAAACCTTACCCTTACCCTAACCCTAACCCTAAACCTACCCTCACCCTAACCCTAACCCTTACCCTTACCCTAACCCTAACCCTAACCCTTAAATTAAACCTAACCCTAACCTAACCCTTACCCTAACCCTAACCCTAGGCCTAAACCCTAACCCTAAACCTAAACCTAACTCTAAACCTAACCCTAACCCTAACCGTAACCCTAAACCTTACCCTAACTCTAACCCTAACCCTTACCCTAACCTTAACCATAACCCTAACCTTAACCTAACCCTAACCCTAACCCTAATCCTAACCCTAACCTTAACCCTAACCCTAACCCTAACCTTTGCCCTTACCCTAAACCTAACCCTAAACCTAACACTAACCCTAACCCTAACCCTAACCCTAAGCCTTACCCTTATCCTAACCCTAACCCAAAACCTAAATCTCACCCTAACCCTAACCCTAACCTCTAATCCTAACACTAAACCTAACCCTAATCCTTACCCTTATCCTAAACCTAACCCTAACACTAACACTTACCCTTACCCTAAACCCCACCCTAACCCTAACCCTAACCCTAACCCTAACCCGAACACATACTGTTACCCTAACCCTAATCCTAACCCTAACCTTAACCCTAACCCTAAACCTAATCCTAACCCTAACACTTTCCCTTACCCTAACCCTAACCCTAAGCCTTACCCTTATCCTAACCCTAACCCAAAACCTACCCCTCACCCTAACCCTAACCCTAACCTCTAAACCTAACCCTAAACCTAACCCTAACCCTTACCCTTACCCTAACCCTAACCCTAATCCTAACCCTAAACCTAAACCTAAACCTAACCCTAAACCTTACGCTTACCTTAACCCTAACCTAACACTAACCCTTACGCATACCCTAACGCTAACCCTAACCCTAACCAAAACCCTAACCCGAACACATACTGTTACCCTAACCCTAACCGTAACCCTAATCCTAACCGTAACCTTAACCCTAACCCTAAACCTAATCCTAACCCTAACACTTACCCTTACCCTAACACTAACCCTAACCCTAAACCTAACCCTTACCCTAACCCTAAACCTAAACCTAACCCTAAACCTTACCCTCACCCTCACCCTAATCCTAACCTTAACCCTAAACCTAACCCTAACCCTATCCCTAACACTTATCCATACCCAAACCCTAAACCTAACCCAATCCCTAGCCCTAACCATAACCCTAAACCTAACCCTTACACTTACCCTAAACCTAACCCTAATCCTAACCCTAACCATAACCCTAAACCTAACCCTTACCCTTACCCTAACCCTAACCCTAAACCTAACCCTAACCCTACCCCTAACCCTAACCCTTATCCTTACCCTAACCCTGACGCTAACTCTAACCATAAAGCTAACCCTAACCCTTACGCTTACCCTAACCCTAACCATACCCCTAACCCTAACCCTAACCCAACCACCTAAACCTAACCCTAACCTTAACCCTAACCTTACTCTTACATTAACACTTACCCTAACGCTAACCCTAACCCTAAGGCTAACACTTACCCTTACCCTAACCCTAACCCTAACCCTAACCCTTACCCTAACACTAACCCTAACCCTAACCCTAACCCTAACACTTAGCCTAAACCTAACCCTAACCCTAACCCTTAACCAAAACCGAACCCTAACCCTAACCCTTATACTAACCCTAACCCTAACCCTAACCCCTAAGTCTAACCCTTAATCTAACTCTAACCTTATCCCTAAGCCTAAAACTTGCCCTTACACTAACACTAACTATAACCCTAAAACTAATCCTAACCCTAACCCTAACCCTAACCCTTACCCTTACCCTAACCCTACCCCTACCCCTAACCCTAACCCTAACACTACCACCTAAACCTAATCCTAACCCTAACCCTTACCCTAACCCTAACCCAAACCCTAACCCTAACACTTACCCTTACCCTAAGCCTAACCCTTACCCTAACCCTACCCTAACCCTAACCCTTAACCTAACCATAACACTAACCCTAACCCCTAACCCTAACCCTTACCCTAAACCTAACCCTAACCCTAACCCTTACCCTTACCCTAACACTAACCCTAAACCTAACCCTAACCCTAAACCTAACCCTCACCCTAACCCTAACCCTAACCCTTACCCTAAACCTAACCCTAACCCATAAATTAAACCTAACCCTAACCCTAACCCTTACCCTAACCCTAACCCTAGGCCAAAACCCTAAACCTAAACCAAAACCTAACTCTAAACCTAACCCTATCCCTAACCGTAACCCTAACCCTTACCCTAACTCTAAACCTAACCCTTACCCTAACCTTAACCCTAACCCTAACCCTAACCTTAACCTAACCCGAACCCTAATCCTAACCCTAACCCTAACACTAACCCTAACACTTACCCTTGCCCTTACCCTAAACCTAACCCTAAACCTGACACTAACCCTAACCATAACCATAACCCTAACCCTTAGCCTAACCCTAACCCTAAGACTAACCCTAACACTTACCCTAACGCTAACCCTAACTCTAACCCTTGCCCTTACAATAACACTAACCATAAACTTAACCCCAACCCTAAACTTAACCCTAACCCTAACCCTTACCCTACCACTTACCCTAAACCTAACCCTAACCCTAACTCTTACCCTAACACTAACCCTAACCCTAACCCTAACCCTAACACTTACCCTAAACCTAACCCTAACCCTAACCCTTAACCTAAACCTAACCCTAACCCTTACACTAACCCTAACCATAACCCTAAACCCTAACCCTAACCCTTAATCTAACTCTAACCTTAACCCTTAGCCTAACCCTTGCCCTTACCCTAACCCTAACCCTAACCCTAACCCTAAAACCAATCCTAACCCGAACCCTAACCCTAACGCTCACCCTTACCCTTACCCTAACCCTAACCCTACCCCTAATCCTAACCCTAAACCTACCACCTAAACCTAACCCTAACCCTAACCCTTACCCGAACCCTAACCCTAACCCTAAACCTAACACTTATCCTTACCCTAACTCTAACACTTATCCTAACCCTAACCCTAACCCTAACCCTTAACCTACCCCTAACACTAATCCTAACCCCTAAACCTAACCATTACCCTAAACCTAACCCTAACCCTAACCCCTACCCTTACCCTAAAACTAACCATAAAACTAACCCAAACCCTAAACCTAACCCTTACCCTTACCCTAACCCTAAATCTAACGCTAACCCTTACCCTTACCCTAACCCTAACCCTAACCCTAACCCTGAAACTAACTTTAACCTAACCTTTACCCTTAACCTAATCCTAACACTTACCCTAACCCTAACCCTAACCCTAACACATAACCTTACCCTAACCGTACCCTAATCCTAACCCTAACCCTAAACCTAACCCTAATCCTAACCCTAACCCTAACCCTAATCCTAATCCTTAAACGTACCCTAACCCTAACCCTAACCCTAACCCTAAACCTAACCATTACCCTAACCCTAAACCTAATCCTAACCATAACACTTACCCTTACCCTAAACCTAACCCTAACCCTAACCCTAAACCAAACCCTAACTCTTACCCTAACCCTAACCCTTACCCTAACCCTAACCCTAACCCTAAGCCTAACCCCTAACCCTAAACCCAACCCTAAAACTAAACCTAAGCCTAACCCTAACCCTTACCCTAACCTTACCCTAACCCTAAACCTAACCCTAACCCTAAGCCTAACCCCTAACCCTAACCCTAACCCTAAAACTAACTCTAATCCTAACCCTAACCCTAACCCTAAACCTTACCCTAACTCTAACCCTAACCCTTACCCCAACACTAAACCTAACCCTAACCCTAACCTTAACCCTAACCCTAACCCTAATCGTAACCCTAACCTTAACCCTAACCCTAAACCAAACCCTAACACATAACCTTACCCTAAACCTAGCCCTAACCCTAATCTAACCCTAAACCTAACCCTAACCCTAACCTACCCTAACCCTAACCTTAACCCCAACGCTAAACCTAACCCTAACCCTAACCCTTACTATTGCCCTATCCCTAAACTAAACCTAACCCTAACCATAACCATTACTCTAACCCTAACACTAATCCTAACCCTAACCCTTACCCTTACCCTAACCCTAACCCTAACCCTAACCCGAACACAATCTGTTACCCTAACCCTAACCTAACCCTAATCCTAACCCTAACCTTAACCCTAACCCTAAACCTAACCCTAACCCTAACACTTAACCTTACCCTAACCCTAACCCTAACCCTAAGCCTTACACTTATCCTAACCCTAACCCAAAACCTAACCCTCACCCTAACCCTAACCCTAACCTCTAACCCTAACCCTAAACCTAACCCTCATCCTTACGCTTATCCTAAACCTAACCCTAACACTAACACTTACCCTTACCCTAAACCCTACCCTAACCCTAACCCTAACACTAATACTTACCCTAACCCTAACCCTAACCCTTTCCCTTACCCTAAACCTAAACCTAACCCTAACCCTAACCCTAACCCTTACCCTTACCCTAACCCTAACCCTAATCCTAACCCTAAACCTAAACCTAACCCTAACCGTAAACCTTACCCTTACCTTAACCCTAACCTAACACTAGCCCTTACGCTTACCCTAACGCTAACCCTAACCCTAACCCTAACCCTAACCCTAACCCGAACACATATTGTTACCCTAACCCTAACCGTAACCCTAATCCTAACCCTAACCTTAACCCTGACCCTAAACCTAATCCTAACCCTAACACTTACCCTTACCCTAACCCTAACCCTAAACCTAACCCTTACCCTAACACTGAACCTAAACCTAACCCTAAACCTTACCCTCACCCTCACCCTAACCCTAACCATACCCTAAACCTAACCCTAACCCTAACCCTAACACTTATCCATACCCAAAACCTAACCCTAACCCTAACCCAATCCCTAACCCTAACCATAACCCTAAACCTAACCCTTACACTTACCCTAAACCTAACCCTAAACCTAACCCTAACCATTTCCCTTACCGTAACCCTAATCCTAACCCTAACCATAACCCTAAACCTAACCCTTACCCTTACCCTAACCCTAACCCTAAACCTAACCCTAACCCTACCCCTAACCCTAACCCTTATCCTTACCCTAAACCTAACGCTAACTCTAACCATAAACCTAACCCTAACCCTAACCCTAACCCTTACGCTTACCCTAACTCTAACCATACCCCTAACCCTAACCCTAACCCAACCACCTAAACCTAACCCTAACCTTAACCCTAACCTTACCCTTACATTAACACTTACCAAAAGCCTAACCCTAACCCTAAGGCTAACACTTACCCTTACCCTAACACTAACCCTAACCCTAACCCTTACCCTAACAGTAACCCTAACCCTAACCCTAACCCTAACACTTACCCTAAACCTAACCCTAACCCTAACCCTTAACCTAAACCTAACCCTAACCCTAACCCTTACACTAACCCTAACCCTAACCCTTAACTCTAACCCTTAATCTAACTTTAACCTTATCCCTAAGCCTAACCCTTGCCCTTACACTAACACTAACTATAACCCTAAAACTAATCCTAACCCTAAACCTAACCCTAACCCTAACCCTTACCCTTACCCTATCCCTAACCTTAACCTAACCCTAACCCTAACCCTAACCCTAACCTTAACCATAAGCCTAAACCTTGCCCTTACCCTAACCCTAACCCTAAACCTAACCCTAACCCTAACCCTAACCTTAACCCTAATCCTAACCTTAACCCTAACCATTTCCCTTACCCTAACCCTAAAACTAATCCTAACCCTAACTCTTACCCTTACCCTAACCCTAACCCTAACCCTTGCCCTAACCCGAACCCTACCACCTAAGCCTAACCCTAACCCTAACCCTTACCCTAACCCTAACCCTAAACCTAAACCTAACACTTACCCTTACCATAACCCTAACGCTTATCCTAACCCTAACCCTAACCCTAACACTTAACCTAACCCTAACCCCTAACCCTAACCCTTACCCTAACCCTAACCTTAACACTTACCCTTACCCTAACACTAACTCTAAACCTAACCCGAACCCTAAACCTAACCCTTACCCTTACCCTAACCCTAACCCTAACACAAACCCTAACACTACCACCTAAACCTAACCCTAACCATAACCCTTACCCTAAACCTAATCTTAACCCTAAACCTAACACTTACCCTTACCCTAACTCTAACCCTTATCCTAACCCTAAACCTAACCCTAAACCTTAACCTAACCCTAACACTAACCCTAACCCCTAACACTAACTCTTACCCTAAACCTAACCCTCACCCTAACCCTTACCCTTACCCTAACCCTAACCCTAACCCTGACCCTAACTTTAACCCTAAACCTTACCCTTGCCCTCACCCTAACTGTAACCCTAACCCTAACCCTAACACATACCTTAACCCTAACCCTAACCCTAACACATAACCTTACACTAACACTAACCCTAAACCTAACCATAACCCTAAACCTAACCCTAATCCTAACCCTAACCATAAACCTAAGCATAAACCTAACCCTAACCCTAACATTCATCCTTAAACGTAACCTAACCCTAAACCTAACCTTACCCCCAACCCTAAACCAAACCCTAAACCTAACCCTAACCCTTACGCTTACCCTATGTCTAACCCTAAAACTAACCCTAACCCTAACCCTAAACATTACCCTAAACCTAACGCTAATCCTAACCCTAACCTTTACCCTTACCCTAACCCTAACCCTAAACCTAACCCTAAGTCCTACCCTAACCCTAACCCTTACCCTTACCCTAAACCTAACCCTAACCCTTAAACTAACCCTAACCCTAACCCTAACCCTAACCCTAAACCTTACCCTTACCTTAACCCTAACTTAACACTAACCCTTACGCTTACCCTAACGCTAACCCTAACCCTAACCCTAACCCTAACCCGAACACATACCGTTACCCTAACCCTAACCCTAACCGTAACCCTAATCCTAACCCTAACCTTAACCTAACCCTAAACCTAATCCTAACCCTAACACTTACCCTTACCCTAACCCTAACCCTAACCCTAACCCTTACCCTAACCCTAAACCTAACCCTAACCCTAAACCTTACCCTTACCCTCACCCTAACCCTAACCTTAAACCTAAACCTAACCCTAAACCTAACCCTAACACTTATCCTTACCCAAACCCTAACCCTTACCCATTCCCTAACCCTAACCATAACCCTAAACCTAACCCTTACACTTATTCTAACCCTAACCATAAACCTAACCCTAACCATTACCCTTACCCAAACCCTAACCCTAACCCTAACCTTAAACCTAACCCTACCCCTAACCCTAACCCTTATCCTTACCATAACCCTAACACTAACTCTAACCCTAAACCTAACACTAAACCTAACCCTAACCCTTACGCTTACCCTAACCCTAACCATACCCTAACCCTAACCCTATCCCAACCACCTAACCCTAACCCTAACCTTAACCCTAACCCTTGCCCTTACTATAACCCAAACGCTAACTCTAACCCTTACCCAAACCCTAACCCTAACCCTAACCTTAACCTTAAACCTAACCCTAACCCTAAACCTAACCCTAACCCTAACCATAACACTTACCCTAAACCTAACCCTAACCCTAACCCTTAACCTAAACCTAACCCTAAAGCTAACCCTTACACTAACCCTAACCCTTACCTTAATCCCTAACCCTAATCCTTAATCTAACTCTAACCTTATCCCTAAGCCTAACCCTTGCCCTTACCCTAACCCTAACCATAACCCTAAAACTAATCCTAACCCTAACCCTAAACCTAACCCTTACCCTTACCCTAACCCTACCCCTACCCCTAAACCTAACCCTACCACCTAAACCTAACCCTAAATCTAACCCTTACCCTAACCCTAACCCAAACCCTAACCCTAACACTTACCCTTACCCTAAACCTAACCCTTATTCTAACCCTAACCCTAACCCTAACCTTTATCCTAACCATAAAACTAACCCTAACCCCTAACCCTAACCCTAACCCTTACCCTAAACCTAACATTAACCCTAACCCTTACCCTTACCCTAACACTAACCCTAAACCTAACCCTAACCCTAAACCTAACCCTTACCCTTACCCTAAACCTAATCCTAACGCTAACCCTTACCCTTACCCTTACCCTAACCCTAATCATAACCCTAACCCTGACCCTAACTTTAACCCTAACCCTTACCCTTACTCTAACCCTAACACTTACCCTAACACTAACCCTAACCCTAACACATAACCTTACCCTAACCGTACAATAATCCTAACCCTAACCCTAAACCTAAACCTAATCCTAACCCTAACCCTAACCCTTACCCTAACCCTAATCCTAATCTTAACCCTAACCCTAACACTACCAGTAACCCTAAGCCTAAGCCTAAGCCTAACCCTAACCCTAACCCTAACACATAACCTTACCCTAACCGTAACCCTAACCCTAAACCTAACTCTAACCCTAACCCTTACACTAACCCTAACCCTAACCCTAACCCTAACCTTAACCCTAACCCTAACCCTAACCTAACCGTTACCCTTACCCTAACCCTAACCCTAACCTTAACCCCAACACTAAAGCTAACCCTAACCGTAACCCTAACCCTTACCCTAACCCTATCCCTAACCCTTACACTAACCCTAATCCTAATCTTAACCCTAACCCTTACCCTTACCCTCACCCTAAACTTAACCCTAACCCTAACCCTAGCCTTAACTCTAACATTTATCCTTACCCTAACCCTAACCCTAAATCTAACCCTAAACCTAACCCTTACCCTTACTCTAACCCTAAACCTAACCCTAACCCTTACCCTTACCCAAACCCTAACCCTAACCATAACCATGACCCTAACTTTAACCCTAACCCTTACCCTTAACCTAACACTAACAGTAACCCTAACCCTAACCCTAACCCTAACACTTCCAGTAACCCTAAACCTAAGCCTAACCTAACCCTCACCCTAACACATAACCTTACCCTAACCCTAACCCTAATCCTAAACCTAACCCTAATCCTAACCCTAACCCTAAACCTAAGCATAACCCTAACCCTAATCCTACCCTAATCCTTAAACGTAACCTAACCCTAAACCTAACCTTAACCCCAACCCTAAACCTAACCCTAACCCTAACCCTTACCCTTACCCTATCCCTAACCCTAAACCTAACCCTAACCCTAACCCTAAACTTTACCCTAAACCTAACCCTAAACCTAACCCTAACCCTTACCCTTACCCTAACAATAACCCTAAACCTAAACCTAACCCTAAAATTTACCCTAACCTTAAACCTTACCCTTACCCTAACCCTAACCCTAACCCTTAAACTAAACCTAACCCTAACCCTAACCCTTACCCTAAACCTAACCTTAAGCCTAACCCCTAACCCTAACCCTAAACCTAACTCTAACCCTAACCCTAACCCTAACCCTAACCCTTACCCTAACGCTAACCCTAACCCTTACCCTAACCCTATCCCTAACCCTAACCCTAAGCTTAACCCTAACCCTAAGCCTAATCCTAACCCTAAAATTAACCCCAACCATAACCCTAATCCTTGCCCTTACCCTAACCCTAACCCTAAACCTAAAACTAACCCCAACCCTCACCTAACCTTAACCCTTACCCTTATCCTAACCCTAATCCTAAACCTAAACCTCATCCTAACCATAACCCTAACCCTAACCTGTAACCCTAACCCTAAACCTAACCCTAATCCTTACCCTTATCCTAAACCTAACCCTAACACTAACACTTACCCTTACACTAAACCCTACCCTAACCCTAACCCTACCCCTAACCCTAACCCTAACCCTTACCCTTACCTTAACCCTCAACCTAACCCTAACCCTAAACCTTTACCTTACCCTATCCCTAAAATTAACCCTAAACCTAAACCTAACCCTAACCCTAACCCTAAAACTTACCCTTACCTTAACCCTAACACTAACCCTAACACATACCCTTACCCTAACCCTAACGCTAACCGTAACCCTAACCCTATCCCTATCCCTAACCCTAACCCTAACCCTTACCCTTACCTTAACCCTAAACATAACCCTAACCCTAACCCTTACCCTTAACCTAACCCTAACTCTAACCTGAAAACCTTACCCTTACCTTAACCCTAACCCTAACCCTAACACATACCCTTACCCTAACCCTAACCCTAACCGTAACCCTAACCCTAACACTAACCCTAACCCTAACCCTTACCCTAACCCTAACCCTAAACCTAACCCTAACACTTACCTTTACCCTAACCCTAACCCTAACCCTAACCCTTATTCTAACCCTAACCCTAACCCTAACCTTTATCCTAACCATAAAACTAACCCTAACCCCTAACCCTAACCCTAACCCTTACCCTAAACCTAACATTAACCCTAACCCTTACCCTTACCCTAACACTAACCCTAAACCTAACCCTAACCCTAAACCTAACCCTTACCCTTACCCTAACCCTAATCCTAACGCTAACCCTTACCCTTACCCTTACCCTAACCCTAATCATAACACTAACCCTGACCCTAACTTTAACCATAACCATTACCCTTACTCTAACCCTAACACTTACCCTAACCCTAACCCTAACCCTAACAAATAACCTTACCCTAACCGTACACTAATCCTAACCCTAACCCTAAACCTAAACCTAATCCTAACCCTAACCCTAACCCTTACCCTAACCCAAATCCTAATCTTAAACCTAACCCTAACACTACCAGTAACCCTAAGCCTAAGCCTAACACTAACCCTAACCCTAACACATAACCTTACCCTAACCCTAACCCTAACCCTAAACCTAACTCTAACCCTAACCCTTACACTTACCCTAACCCTAACCCTAACCCTAACCTTAACCCTAACCCTAACCCTAACCTAACCGTTACCCTTAACCTAACCCTAAACCTAACCTTAACCCCAAAACTAAAGCTAACCCTAACCGTAACCCTAACCCTAACCCTAACCCTTACCCTAACCCTAACCCTTACCCTAACCCTAATCCTAATCTTAACCCTAACCCTTACCCTTACCCTCACCCTAAACTTAACCCTAACCCTAACCCTAGCCTTAACTCTAACATTTATCCTTACCCTAACCCTAACCCTAAATCTAACCCTAAACCTAACCCTTACCCTTACTCTAACCCTAAACCTAACCCTAACCCTTAACCTTACCCAAACCCTAACCCTAACCATAACCCTGACTCTAACTTTAACCCTAACCCTTACCCTTAACCTAACCCTAACAGTAACCCTAACCCTAACCCTAACACTTCCAGTAACCCTAAACCTAAGCCTAACCCTAACCCTCACCCTAACACATAACCTTACCCTAACCCTAACCCTAATCGTAAACCTAACCCTAATCTTAACCCTAACCCTAACCCTAAGCATAACCCTAACCCTAATCCTACCCTAATCCTTAAACGTACCCTAACCCTAAACCTAACCTTAACCCCAACCCTAAACCTAACCCTAACCCTAACCCTTACCCTTACCCTATCCCTAACCCTAAACCTAACACTAACCCTAACCCTAAACTTTACCCTAAACCTAACCCTAAACCTAATCCTAACCCATACCCTTACCCTAACAATAACCCTAAACCTAAACCTAACCCTAAATCTTACCCTAACCTTAAACCTTACCCTTACCCTAACCCTAACCCTAACCCTTAAACTAAACCTAACCCTAACCCTAACCCTAACCCTAAACCTAACTCTAACCCTATCCCTAACCCTAACCCTAACCCTTACCCTAACGCTAACCCTAACCCTTACCCTAACCCTAACCCTAACCCTTAACCTAAATGTATCCCTAACCCTAAATCTAACCCTCACCCTAACCCTAACCGTAACCCTAACCCTAACCCTAACCCTAACCCTAACCATAACCCTAACCCTACCCTAACCCTAACCCTAAACCTAAAACTAACCCCAACCCTCACCTAACCTTAACCCTTACCCTTATCCTAACCCTAATCCTAAACCTAAACTTCACCCTAACCATAACCCTAACCCTAACCTGTAACCCTAACCCTAAACCTAACCCTAATCCTTACCCTTATCCTAAACCTAACCCTAACACTAACACTTACCCTTACACTAAACCCTACCCTAACCCTAACCCTACCCCTAACCCTAACCCTAACCCTTACCCTTAACTTAACCCTCAACCTAACCCTAACCCTAAACCTTAAACTTACCCTATCCCTAAAATTAACCCTAAACCTAAACCTAACCCTAACCCTAACCCTAAAACTTACCCTTACCTTAACCCTAACCCTAACCCTAACACATACCCTTACCCTAAGCCTAACCCTTACCGTAACCCTAACCCTATCCCTAAACCTAATCTAACCCTTACCCTTACCTTAAACCTAAACCTAACCTTAACCCTAACCCTTACCCTTAACCTAACCCTAACTCTAACCCTAAACCTTACCCTTACCTTAACCCTAACCCTAACCCTAACACATACCCTTACCCTAACCCTAACCCTAACCGTAACCCTAACCCTAACACTAACCCTAACCCTAACCCTTACCCTAACCCTAACCCTAAACCTAACCCTAACACTTACCTTTACCCTAACCCTAACCCTAACCCTAACCCTTACCTTAACCCTAACCCTAACCCTAACCCTTACCCTTACCCTAACCCTAACCCTAACCTTAACCCCAACCCTAAACCTAATCCTAACCCTAACACTTACTCTTGCCTAACCCTAACCCTAACCCTAACCCTAAACCTAACCCTTAAACTTGCCCTAACCCTAACCCTAACCCTAACCCTAACCCTAAACCTAACCCTTACCCTAACCCTAACAGTAACCCTTACCCTAAACCTATCACTTCCAGTAACCCTAACCCTAAGCCTATCCCTAACCCTAACACATAACCTTAACCTAACCATAACCCTAATCCTAACCTAATCCTTAAACGTACCCTAACCCTAAACCTAACTTTAACCCCAACCCTAAACCTAACCCTAACCCTATCCCTAACCCTAACCCTAACCCTAACCATTACCCTAACCCTAAACCTAATCCTAACCCTAACCCTTACCCTTACCCTAAACCTAACCCTAACCCTAAACCAAACCCTAACTCTTACCGTAACCCTAACACTTACCCTTACCCTAACCCTAACCCTAACCCTTAAACTAAACCTAACCCTAACCATAACCCTTACCCTAACCCTAAACCTAACTATAACTCTAACCCTAACCCTAACCCTAACCCTAACCATAAACCTTACCCTTACTCTAACCCTAACCCTTATCCTAACCACAACTCTAACCCTAACCCTAACTTTAACCCTAACCCAAACCCTAATCATAACCCTAACCTTAACCCTAACCCAAACACTAACCCTACCCTAACACATAAACTTACCCTAACACTAAAACTAAACCTAACCCTAATCTAACCCTAATCCTAACCCTAACCTTAACCCTAACCCAAACCCTAACCCTACCCTAACACATAACCTTACCCTAACCCCAACCCTATCCCTAACCTAAACCTAACCGTAACCCTAACCCTAACCATTACCCTAACCCTAACACTAACCCTAAACCTAACCCTAACTCTTACCCTAACCCTAACCCTTACCCTAACCCTAACCCTAACCCTAACCCTTTCCCTAACCATAACCCTAACCCTAAACCTTAACCTAACGCTATCCCTAAACCTAACCATAACCCTTACCCTTAACCAACCCTAAATCTCACTCTAAACCTAGCCCTAACCCTAACCCTTAAACTAACCCTAACCCTAACCCTAACACTTACCCTTAATCTAACCCTAACCTAACTCAAACCCTAACCTAACACTAACCCTAACCATTACCCTAACCTACCCTAACCCTTACCCTAACCATAACCCTAACCCTAACCTTAACCCTAACCCTAACCCTAACCCTTACCCTTACCCTAACCCTATCCTTAACCTAACCCTAAACCTAACCCTAACCCTAACCTTAACCCTAAGCATAACCCTAACCCTAACCCTTACCCTCACCCTAACCTTAGCCTAACCCTAACCCTAACCCTAACCCTAAGCCTTACCCTAATTTTAACCCTAACCCTTACCCTAACCCTATCCCTAAACCTAACCCTAAACTTAACCCTATCCCTAACCCTAATCCTAAGCCTAACCTTAACCCCAACCCTAACCCTAACCCTTGCCCTTACCCTAACTCTAACCCTAAACCTAACACTAACACTAAACCTACCCCTACCCCTAACCCTTACCCTTATCCTAACCCTATCCCTAAACCTAACCCTCACCCTAACCCTAATCTTAAACCTAATCCTTCCCATTATCCTAAACCTAACCCTAACACTAACACTTACCCTTACACTAAACCCTACCCTAACCCTAACCCTAACCGTTATCCTTAACCTAACCCTAAGGCTAATTCTAACCCTAAACCTAACCCTAACCCTAACCCTAACCCTTACACTTACGCTAACACTAAACGTAACCCTAACCCTAACCCTAACCTAAACCTAACCCTAACCCTAACTTTAACCCTAACCCTTACCCTTACCCTAAACCTAACCCTAACCCTAACACTTACCCTTACCTGTACCCTAACCTTAACCCTAACCCTAAAAATAAACATTACCCTTACCCTAACCCTAACCCTAACCCTAAGGCTAACACTTACCCTAACCCTAACCCTAACCCTTATCCTAACCCTAACCCTAACCCTAACCCTTTCCCTAACCCTAACCCTAACCCTAACCCTAACCCTAACACTTAACCCAACCCTAACCCTAACCATAACCCTTACCCTTAATCAACCCTAAATCTCACTCTAACCCTAACCCTAACCATAACCCTTACCCTAACCCTAACCCTAACCCTAAACCTTACCC
>JANJXV010000048.1:3822500-3825000 GCA_024803745.1 Megascapheus bottae
CCCTTACCCTTACCCTTACCCTAACCCTAACCCTAATCCTAACCCTAACACATGACCTTACCCTAACACTATCCCTAACCCTAACACTAACCCCAAACCTAACCCTAATCCTAACCCTACCCCTAACCCTAAGCATAACCCTAACCCTAAACCTAACCCTAATCCTTAAACGTACCCTAACTCTAAACCTAACCTTAAGGCTAACCTTAAACCAAACCCTAACCCTAACCCTAACCCTTACCCTTACCCTATCCCTAACCCTAAACCTAACCCTAACCCTTAAACTATCCCTAACCCTAAACCTAACCTTAACCCTAACCCTAACCCTAAACCTAACCTAACTCTTACCCTAACCCTAAACCTTACCCTTTCCCTAAACCTAACCCTAACCCTTAAACTGACCCTAACACTAACCCTAACCCTAACCCTTACCCTAACCCTAACCCTTAACCTTAACCTAAACCTAACCCTAACCCTAACCTTAACCCTAACCCTAACCCTAACCTTAACCCTAACCCTAACCCTAATCCTTGCCCTAACCCTAACCCTAACCCTTACCCTAACCCTAACCCTAACCCTAACCCTAACCGTAACCCTAACCCTAACCTTAACCATAACCCTAACCCTAATCCTTGCCGTTACCCTAACCCTAACCCTAAAGCTAACACTAAACCTAAACCTAACCCTAACCCTAACCCTTACACTTACCCTAACTGTAACCCTAAACCTAACCTCAACCTAACCCTAAACCTTACCCTAACCCTAGGCCTAACCCCTGACCCTAAACCTAAACCTAACTCTAAACCTAAACCTAAACCTAACCTTAACCCTAAACCTAACCCTAATCCTAACCCTAACCTTAACACTAACCCTAATCCTAACCCTTGCCCTTACCCTAACCCTAACCCTAAACCTAACACTAATTCTAATCCTAACCCTAACCCTAACACTTACCCTTATCCTAATCCTAACCCAAAACCTAACCCTCACCTTAACCCTAACGGTAACCCTAACCTCTAATCCTAACCCTAAACCTAACCCTAATCCTTACCCTTATCCTAAACCTAACCCTAACACTAACACTTACCCTTACCGTAAACCATACCCTAACCCTAACCCTAACCCTAACCCTTACCTAACCCTAACCCTAATCCTTACCCTTACCCTAACCCTCAACCTAACCCTAACCCTAACCCTTACCCTTACCTTAACCCTAACCCTAACACTAACCCTTACGCTTACCCTAACGCTAACCCAAACCCTAACCCTATCCCTAAACCTAACCCGAACACATACCGTTACCCTAACTCTAACCCTAACCGTGACCCTAAATCTAACCCCTAACACTTACCCTTTCCCTAACCCTAACCCTAACTCTAAGCCTAACCGTAAGCCTTACCTTAACCCTAACCCTAACCCTAACCCTAACACTTATCCTTATCAAACCCTAACCCTAACCCAATCCCTATACCTAACCATAACCCTAATCCTAACCCTTACCTTACCGTAACCCTAACCCTAACCCTAACCCTAACCTTAACCTTAAACCCAACCCTAACCGTAACCCTAACCCTTATCCTTACCCTAAACCTAATGCTAACGATAACCCTAAACCTAACCCTAACCCTAACCTAACACTTACGCTTACCCTAACGCTAAACCTAACATTAACCCTAACCCTAACCCTAAACCTAACCCTAACCTTAACCCTAACCCTTACCCTTACCGTAAACCTAACCCTAACCCTAACACTTACCCTTACCCTTACCCTAAACTTAACCCTAACCCTAACCCTAACCTTAACTCTAACCATAAACCTAACCCTAACCCTTACCCTTATCCTAACCCTAACCCTAAAACTATTCCTAACCCTAACCCTTACCCTTACCCTAACCCTAACCCCAACCCTAACCCTAACCCTACCACCTAAACCTAACCCTGACCCTAACCCTTACCCTAACCCTAACCCTAAACCTAACACTTACCCTTACCCTAAAACCTAAACCTTATCCTAACCGTAACCCTAAACCTAACCATTAACCTAACCCTAACACTAACCCTATCCCCTAACCCTAACCCTTACCCTAACCCTAACCCTAACCCTAAACCTTACCCTTACCCTAACACTAACTCTAAACCTAACCCTAACCCTAAACCTAACCCTTACACTTACTCTAACCCTAAACCTAACCCTAAACCTTACCCTTACTCTAACCCTAACCCTAACCCTAAATCAAACCCTCACACAACCACCTAAACCTAACCCTAACCCTAACCCTTACCCTAACACGAACCTTAACCATAAACCTAACACTTACCCTTACCCTAACCCTAACCCTTATCCTAATCCTAACCCTAACCCTAACCCTTAACCTAAACCTAATACTAACCCTAAACCCTAACCCTAAACATACCCTAACCCTAACCCTAACCCTTACCGTTACCCTAACACTAACTCTAAAACTAACCCTAACCCTAAACCTAACCCTTACTCTTACCC
>JANJXV010000048.1:3830000-3862500 GCA_024803745.1 Megascapheus bottae
CTAAACCTAACCCTAACCCTTACCCTAACCCTAACTCTAATCCTAACCCTAACCCTAACCCTAACCATAACCCTAGCCCTACCCCTAATATTAACCTAACCCTTACCCTTACCCTAACCCTAATCCTAACCTTAACCCCAACCCTAAACCTAACCGTAACCCTAACCCTTACCCTAACCCTAACCCTAATCTTAACCCTAACCCTTACCATTACCCGCACCCTAACCTTAACCCTAACCCTAACCCTAACCGTAACCCTAAACTTAACTCTGACATTTATCCTTATCCTAACCCTAACCCTAAACATAACCCTAACCCTAAACCTAACCCTTACCCTAACCCTAACCCTAACCCTAACCCTAACCCTAAACCTAACCCTTACCCTAACCCTAACGCTTACCCTAACCCTAACCCTAACCCTTACCCTTACCGTAAACCTAACCCTAACCCTTACCCTAACCCTAACCCTAATCTTAAACCTAACCCTTACCCTTACCCTCATCCTAACCTTAACCCTAACCCTAACCCTAACCGTAACACTAACCGTAACTCTGACATTTATTCTTACCCTAACCTTAACCCTAACCCTAACCCTAACCCTAAACCTCACACTAACCCTAACCCTAACCCTAACCCTAACCCTAACCATAACCATAACCCTAAACCTAACCCTAACCCTTACCCTTACCCTAACCCTAATCCTAAACCTTACCCTAACCCTTACCCTAATCCTTACCCTAACCCTAACCCTTACCCTAACCCTAAGCCTAACCCCTAACCCTAACACTAAACTTAACTCTAACCCTTACCATAACCCTAACCCTAACCTAACCCTTACCCTAACCCTAACCTAACCCTTACCCTAACCCTAACCCTAACCCTAACCTCTAACCCTAACCCTAACCCTAACACTTACCCTTAACCTAACCCTAACCCTAACCGTAGCCCTAACCCTAACAGTAACCCTTAACCTAAACCTAACCCTAAACCTAACCCTTACCCTTACCCTAACCCTAACCCTAACTTTAACCCCAACCCTAAACCTAATCCTAACCCTAACCCTTACCCTAATCCTTACCCTAACCCTAACCCTAACCCTTACCCTAACCCTAAGCCTAACCCCTAACCCTAACACTAAACTTAACTCTAACCCTTACCATAACCCTAACCCTAACCTAACCCTTACCCTAACCCTAACCTAACCCTTACCCTAACCCTAACCCTAACCCTAACCCTAACCTCTAACCCTAACCCTAACCCTAACACTTACCCTTAACCTAACCCTAACCCTAACCCTAAACCTAACCCTAACCCTAACCATAACACTTACGCTTAAACTAACCCTAACACTTATCCTAACCCTAAAGCTATCCATAACCCTAACCCTAACCCTTACCCTAACCCTAACATTAACCGTAACCTCAACCTTAACCCAAGCCTAACTGTAACCCTAACCCTTACCCTTAACCTTACCCTAACCCTAACCCTAACCCCAACACTTACCCTAACCCTAACCCTAACTCTTATCCTAACCCTAAACTTAACCCTAACACTAACCCTAACCCTTAACCTAACCCTAACATTAACCCTAACCCCTAACCCTAACCTTTACCCTTACGCTTACGCTAACCCTAACCCTAACCCTTACCCTAACCCTAACCCTAACGCTTACCTCAAACTTAACCCTAACCCTAACTCTAAAACTAACCCTTACCCTTACTCTAACACTAAGCCTAACCCTAACCCTAACCATAACCATAACACTTAGCCTAACCCTAACCCTAATCCTAACCCTATACTTAACCCTAACCCTAACCCTAACCTCAACCTTAACCCTAACCCTAACCCTAACCGTATCCCTTAACCTTACCCTAACACTAAGCCTAACCCTAACCCTAACCCTAACCCTAAACCTTACCCTAACCATAACCATAATCCTAACCCTGAACCTAACCCTAACCCTAACCCTAACCCTAACTCTAAGCATAACATATAACCTTACCGTAACCCTAACCTTAACCCCAACCTTAAACCTAACCCTAACCCTAACCCTAACACTTACCCTTACCCTAACCCTAACCCTTATCCTAACCCTAACCTTAACCCTAACCCTAACCCCAACCCTTAACCTAATCCTAACATTAACCCTAACCCCAACCCTAACCCTTACCCTTACACTTCCACTAACCCTAAACCTAAACCTTACCCTTACCCTAACCCTAACAATGACCCTAAACCTTACCCTAACTCTAACCCTAACCCTAACCCTAACCAAAACCCTAACTCTAACCCTTACCCTTACCCTAACCCTAACCCTAACCCTTACCGAACCCTAAGCCTAACCTCAACCCTAACCCTTACCCTAACCCTAACCCTAACCCTTACCCTTACCCTAAAACTAAGCCTAACCCTAACCTAACCCTAACCCTAACCCTTGCCCTAACCATAACCCTAATCCTAACCCTAAACCTAACCCTAACCATAACCCTAACCATAACCCTTACCCTTACCGTAACCCTAACCCTAAAACTAACCCTAACACTAACCCTAACCCTTAACCTTACCCTAACCATAGCCCTAAACCTAACCCTAACCCTAACCATAACACTTATGCTTACCCTAACCCTAACCCTTATCCTAACCCTAAAGCAATCCATAACCCTAACCCTAACCCTTACCCTAACCCTAACAGTAACCGTAACCTCAACCTTAACCCTAAGCCTATCTGTAACCCTAACCCTTACCCTTAACCTTACCCTAACACTAACCCTAACCCTAACCCCAACACTTACCCTAACCCTAACCCTAACCCTTATCCTAACCCTAAACTTAACCCTAACACTAACCGTAACCCTTAACCTAACCCTAACATTAACCCTAACCCCTAACCCAAACCGTTACCCTTACCCTTACGCTAACCCTAACCCTAACCCTTACCCTTACCCTAACCCTAAACCTAACCCTTACCCTAACTCTAACCCTAACCCTTACCTCAACTTAACCCTAACCCTAACTCTAAAACTAACCCTTACCCTTACTCTAACACTAAGCCTAACCCCAACCCTAACCATAACCATAACACTTAGCCAAACCCTAACCCTAATCCTAACCCTATACTTAACCCTAACCCTAACCCTAACCTCAACCTTAACCCTAACCCTAACCCTAACCGTATCCCTTAACCTTATCCTAACACTAAGCCTAACCCTAAACCTAACCATAACCCTAAACCTTACCCTAACCATAACCATAATCCTAACCCTGAACCTAACCCTAACCCTAACCCTAACTCTAACCATAACACATAACCTTACCCTAACCCTAACCTTAACCCCAAACTTAAACCTAACCCTAACCCTAACCCTAACCCTTACCCTAACCCTAACCCTAACCCTAACACTTACCCTTACCCTAACCCTAACCCTTATCCTAACAATAAACTTAACCCTAACCCTAACCCTAACCCTTAACCTAATCCTAACATTAACCCTAACCCCAACCCTCACCCTTACCCTTACCCTTCCACTAACCCTAAACCTACCCTTACCCTAACCATAACACTGACCCTAAACCTTACCCTAACTCTAACCCTAACCCTAACCCTAACCAAAACCCTAACTCTAACCCTTACCCTTACCCTAACCCTAACCCTAACCCTTACCGAACCCTAACCCTAATCCTAACCCTAACCTCAACCTTAACCCTAACACTAACCCTAACCCTAACCCTTACCCTTACTCTAACACTAAGCCTAACCCTAATCCTAAACTTAACCTTAACCCTTAGCCTAACCCTAACCCTAATCCTAACCCTAAACCTAACCCTAAACCTAAGCCTAACCTCAACCCTAACCCTAACCCTAACACTAACACTAACCCTTACCCTTACCCTAACACTAAGCCTAACCGTAACCTAACCCTAACCCTAACCCTTTCCCTAACCATAACCCTAATCCTAACCCTAACCCTAACCCTAACCCTACCCCTAACCATAACCCTTACCCTTACCCTAACCCTAAACCTAAAACTAACCCTAACACTAACCCTAACCCTTATCCTAACCCTAACCCTAACCCTAAACCTAACCCTAACCCTAACCATAACACTTACGCTTACCCTAACCCTAACCCTTATCCTAACCCTAAAGCTATCCGTAACCCTAACCCTAACCCTTACCCTAAACCTAACACTAACCGTA
The DNA here is from genome assembly GCA_024803745.1 of Megascapheus bottae. NCBI lineage: Eukaryota > Metazoa > Chordata > Mammalia > Rodentia > Geomyidae > Megascapheus > Megascapheus bottae. The sequence continues at coordinate 3,834,198 of JANJXV010000048.1, forward strand.
ACCTCAACCTTAACCCTAAGCCTAACTGTAACCCTAACCCTTACCCTTAACCTTACCCTAACCCTAACCCTATCCCTAACCCCAACACTTACCCTAACCCTAACCCTAACCCTTATCCTAACCCTAAACTTAACCCTAACACTAACCGTAACCCTTAACCTGACCCTAACATTAACCCTAACCCCTAACCCTAACCCTTACACTTACTCTAACCCTAACCCTAACCCTTACCCTAACCCTAACCCTAACCCATACCTCAACCTTAACCGTAACCCTAACTCTAAAACTAACCCTTACCCTTACTCTAACACTAAGCCTAACCCCAACCCTAACCATAACCATAACACTTAGCCTAACCCTAACGCTAATCCTAACCCTATACTTAACCCTAACCCTAACCCTAACCTCAAACTTAACCCTAACCCTAACCCTAAACGTATCCCTTAACCTTACTCTAACACTAAGCCTAACCCTAACCCTAACCCTAACCCTAAACCTTACCCTAACCATAACCATAATCCTAACCCTGAACCTAACCCTAACCCTAACCCTAACTCTAACCATAACACATAACCTTACCCTAACCCTAACCCTAACCCTAACCGTAACCCTAAAACTAACTCTAATCCTAACCCTAACCCTAACCCTAAGCATAATCCTAACCCTAACCCTAAACCTAATGCTTAAACGTACCCTAACACTAAATATAATCCTAACCCTAAACCTAACCCTAACCCTAACCCTAACCCTAACTCTAACCATAACACATAACCTCACCCTAACCCTAACCCTAAACCTAACCGTAACCCTAAAACTAACTCTAATCCTAACCCTAACCCTAACCCTTTGCATAACCCTAACCCTAACCCTAATCCTTAAACGTACCCTAACCCTAACCATATCCTTAACCCCAACCTTAAACGTAACCCTAACCCTAACCCTAATCCTAATGCTAACCGTTACCCTTACCCTAACCCTAACCCTAACCCTAACCCTAACCTTAACCAAAACCCTAACTCTAACCCTTACCCTTACCCTAACCCTAACCCTTACCGAACCCTAACCCTAACCCTTACCCTAACCCTAACCTAAGCCTAACCCCTAAACCTAAAACTAAAACTAACTCTAACACTAACCCTAACACCAAACCTAACCCTAACCCTAACCCTAACCATAAGCATAACCATAACCCTAACCTTAACCCTAAACCTAACCCTAACCCTTGCCCTTATCCTAAACCTAACCCCAAACCTAACCCTCACCCTAACCCAACCCTAACCTCTTACCCTAACCCTAAACCTAACCCTAATCCTTACCCTTATCCTAAACCTAATCCTAACACTAACACTTACCCATACCCTAACCACTACCCTAACCCTAACCCTAACCCTTACCCTAATCCTAATCCTAACCCTAACCCTTACCCTAATCCTAATCCTAACCCTAACCCTTACCCTTACCCTAACCCTAACCCTAACCCTAACCCTTACCCTAACCGTAACCCTAACCCTTACCCTAACCCTAACCCTAATCCTAACCTCAACCTTAACCCTAATCCTAACCCTAACCCTAACCCTTACACTTCCCCTAAAACTAAGCCTACCCCTGACCCTAACCCCAAACCTAACCCGTACCCTAACCCTAACCCTTATCCCACCCCTTACCCTAAACCTAACCCTAAACCTTACCCTAACCCTTACCCTTACCCTCACCCTAACCATAACCCTAACCCTAACGCTAACCCTAACCTGAACTCTAAACCTTATCCTTACCATAACCCTAACCCTAACCCTAACCCTAACCCTTCCCCTAATACTAACCCTAACCCTAATACTTACCCTAACCCTAAATTTAACCCTAAACCTTACCCTTTCCCTAACCCTAAACCTAATTCTTACCCTCACCCTAATGCTAACCCTAAACCTAACCCTAACCCTTACCCTTACCCTAACACTAAGCCTAACCCTAACCCTAAACCTAACCCTAACCCTTACCCTAACCATAACCCTAAAACTAACCCTAAACCTAACCCTAACCCTATCCTTAACCCTAACCCTAACCCTAACCTAACCCTTATCCTTACCCTAACCCTAACCCTAACCTTAACCCCAACACTAAACCTAACCCTAACCCGAACCCTAAGCCCTACCCTAACCCTAACCCTAACCCTTACCCTAACCCTAATCTTAACCCTAACCTTAACTCTAATATTTATCCTTAACCTAACCCTAACCCTAAACCTAACCTTAACCCTAAACCTAACCCTTACCCTTACCCTAAACCTAAAGCTAACACTTACCCTTACCCTAACCCTAACCCTAAACCTAACCCTGACCCTAACTTTAACCCAAACCCTAACCCTAACCCTAACCCTAATACTTACAGTAACCTAACCTTATCATTAACACTTACAGTAACTCTAAACCTAAGCCTAACCCTAACCCTAACCCTAACACATAACCTTACCCTAACCCTATCCCTAACCGTAAACCTATCCCTAATCCTAACCCTAAACCTAACCCTAAGCATAACGCTAACCCTAACCCTAACCCTTACCCTAACCCTAACCCTAAGCCTAACCTCTAACCCTAACCCTAACCCTTAACCTTACCCTAACCCTAACCTCAAACTTAACCGTAACCCTGACACTAACCCTTACCCTTACTCTAACACTAAGCCTAAGCCTAACCATAACCCTAACCCTAACCCTAATCCTAAACCTAAACCTAACCCTATCCCTAACCCTAACCTCAACCTTAACCCTAACCCTAACCCTAACCCTTACCCTTACCCTAACACTATGCCTAACCCTAATCCCAAACCTAACGCTAACCCTTACCCTAACCATAACCCTAAAACAAACCATAAACATAACCCTAACCCTAACCTTAACCCTAACCCTAACCCAACCCTTACCATTACCCTAACCCTAACCCTAACCCTAACCTTAACCCCAACAATAAACCTAACCCTAACCCGAACCCTAACCCTAAACCTAACCCTAACCCTTACCCTAACCCTAACCCTAACCCTAACCCTAACCTTAACCCCAACACTAAACCTAACCCTAACCCGAACCCTAACCCTTACCCTAACCCTAACCCTAACCCTAACCCTTACTCTAACCCTAACCCTAACCCTTACCCTTACCCTCACCCTAACCTTAACCCTAACCATAACCCTAACCCTAACCTTAACTCTAACATTTATCCTTAACCTAACTCTAACCCTAAACCTAACCCTAAACCTAAACCTAACCCTTACCCTTACCCTAACCCTAAACCTAACCCTAACCCTTACCTTTCCCTAACTCTAATCATAACCCTAAACCTGACCATAACTTTAACCCTAACACTTACCCTTACCCTAACCCTAAGCCTAAGCCTAACCCTAACCCTAACCCATAACCTCACGCTAACCCTAACCCTAACCCTATCACCCACCCTAAACCTAACCCAAATCCTAACCCTAACCCTAACCCTAAGCATAAACCTAACCCTAACCCTAACCCTAATTCTTAAACGTACCCTAACCCTAAACCTAACCTTAACCCCAACCCTAAACCTAACCCTATCCCTTATCCTTACCCTATCCCTAACCCTAACCCTAACCCTAACCCTAACCATTACCCTAACCCTAAACCTAATCCTAAACCTAACCCTTACCCTTACCCAAAACCTAACCCTAACCGTAAACCAAACCCTAACTCTTACCCTAACCCTAACCCTTACCCTTACCCTAACCCTATCCCTAACCCTTAAACTAAACCTAACCCTAACCTAACACTTAACCTAACCCTAACCCTAAGCCTAACACCTAACTCTAACCCTAAACCTAACTCTAACCCTAACCCTAACCCGAAGCCTAACCCTAAACCTTACCCTAACTCTAAACCTAACCCTTACCCTAGCCCTAACCCTAAACCTAAACTTAACCCTAACCCAAACCCTAATCCTAACCCTAACCTTAACCCTAATCCCAACCCTAACACTTGCCCTTACCCTAACCCTTACCCTTACCCTAACACTAATCCTAACCCTAACCCTTACCCTAACCCTAACCCTAAACCTAACCCTAAACCTTACCCTTACCCTCACCCTTACCTTAACCTTAACCCTAACCCTAAACCTAACCCTAACCCTAATCCTTATCCTTACCCAAACCCTAACCCTAACCCAATCCCTAACCCTAACCATAACCCTAAACCTAACCTTTACCCTTACCCTAACCATAACCCTAAACCTAACCCTAACCCTAATCCTAACCCTAAACTTAACCCTAAACCTTACCCTAAACCTAACCCTAACCCTTACCCTAAACCTAACCATAACCCTAACCCTAACCCTTATCCTTACCCTAACCCTAACCCTAACTCTAACCGTAACCTAAACCTAACCCTAACGCTTATGCTTATCCTAACGCTAACCCTAACCCTAACCCTAACCCTAACCCTAAACCTAACCCTCACCCTAACCTTAACCCTAACCCTTACCCTTACACTAAACCTAACCCTAACCCTAAAACTTACCCTTACACTTACCCTAACCATAACCCTAACCCTAACCCTAAACCTTACCCTTACCCTAACCCTAACACTAACCCTTACCCTAACCCTAACCCTAAATCTAACTCTTATCCTTACCCTTACCTTTACATTTACCCTAACCCTAAACCTAACCTAACCGTAACCCTAACCCTAACCCTTACTCTTACCCTAACCCTAACCCTAAACTTAACCCCAACCCTAACCCTAACACTAACCCTAACCCTAACCCTAACCCTAACCGTAAACTCAATCTTAACCCTAACCCTAACCACTAACCCTAAACCTTACCCTTACCCTAAACATAAGCCTAACCCTAACCCTAACCACAACCCTTAACCTAACCCTAACACTAACCCTAACCTCAACGTTAACCCTAAGCATAACCGTAACCATAACCCTTATCCTTACCATTACCCTAACCCTAACCCTACCCCTAACCCTAACACTTACCCTTACCCTAACCCTAACCTTAACCCCAACCCTAAACCTAACCCTAACACTAACACTAACCCTTACCCTAACCCTAACCCTAACCCTAACACTTACCCTTACTCTAATCCTAAACCTAACCCTTACCCTTACCCTAATCCTAACACTAACCCTAACCCTTACCCTAACTCTAAAACTAACCCTTACCCTAACCCTAATCCTAACCCTAAACTCAACCTTAACCCTAACACGAACCCTAACCCTAACCCTTACCCTTACTCTAACATTAAGCCTAACCCTAATCCTAACCTTAACCCTAACCCTTAGCATAACCCTAACCCTAATCCTAACCCTAAACCTAACCCTAACCCTAACCCTAACCTCAACCCTAACCCTAACCCTAACCCTAACCGTAACCCTTACCCTTACCCTAACACTAGGCCTAACCCTAACACTAACCCTTACCCGAACCATAACACTAATCCTAACCCTAAACCTAACCCTAACCCTAACGATAACCCTTACCCTTACCCTAACACTAGGCCTAACCCTAACCCTAACCCTAACGCTAACCCTTACCCTAAACCTAACCCTAAACCTAACCCTAACCCTAACACTTACACTTACCCTAACCCTAAACCTTATCCTAACCCTAAACCTAACAGTAACCCTAACCCTAAACCTTAACCTACCCCTAACAGTAACCCTAACCCCTAACCCTAACCCTTACGCTAACCCTAACCCTAACCCTAATCCTTGCCCTTACCCTAACCCTAACCCTAACTCTAACCCTAACACTAACCCTAACCCTAACCCTAACCCTTACCCTAACCCTAACCCTAATCCTTACTCTAACCCTAACCCTAAACTAAGTCTAAACCCTAACCGTAACCCTAACTTATACCCTTACCCTAACCCTAACCCTAACCCTCACCCGTACCGTAACACTTACCCTAACCCTAACCCTAACCCTTACCCTTAACCCTAACACTAACCCTAACATTAACCCAAACCCCTAACCCTAACCCTTACCCTTACCCTTACCCTAACCCTAACCCTAAACCTTACCCTTACCATAACCCTAACCCTTACCCTTACCCTAACCTTATCCTAACCATAACCGTAAACCTAACCCTAAACCTAACCATAACCATAACCATAAACATAACCATAACACTTAGCCTAACCCTAACCCTGACCCTAACCCTAAACCTTACCGTAACCATAACCATAACCTTAACCCTAAACCTAACCCTAACACTAACCCTAACCCTAACTCTAACCCTAACACATAACCTTACCCTAACCCTAACCGTAACCCTAAACCTAACTCAAATCCTAACTCTAACCCTAGCCCTAAACCTAACCATCAGCCTAACCCTAACCCTAATCCTAACCCTAAGCCTTACCCTTATCCTAACCCTAACCCTAACCCTAAACATAACCCTAATCAAAACCCTAATTCTAACCCTTACCCTTACCCTAACTCTAACCCTAACCCTTAGCCTAACCCTAACCCTAACCCTCACCCTTACCCTAACCCTAACCGCAACCCTAACCCTAAAACTAACTCTAACCCTAACCCTAAACCTTGCCCTTACCCTAAACCTAACCCTAAACCTAACACTAACCCTAACCCTAACACTAACCCTATCCCTTACCCTTACCCTAACCCTAACCCTAACCCTAACCCTTACCCTAACCCTAAACCTAACCGTAACCCTAAACTTAACCCTAACCCTAACCCTAACACTAACCCTAAACTTAACCCTAACCCTTACCCTAACCCTTGCCCTTACCCTAACCCTAACCCTAAACCTAACACTAACCCTAACCCTAACCCTAACACTAACCCTAAAACGTACCCTTACCCTAACCCTAACCCCAAACCTAACCCTCACCCTCACCCTAACCCTAACCCTAACCTCTAAACATAACCCTAAACCAAACTCTAATCCTTACCTTATCCTAAAACTAACCCTTACACTAACACTTACCCATACCCTAACCACTACCCTAACCCTAACCATAACCCTAACCCTTACCCTAATCCTAACCCTAACCCTAAACCTTACCCTAACCCTAACCTAATCCTAAACTCAACCTTAACCCTAACCCTAACCCTAACCCTAACACTAATCCTTAACCATACCCTAACACTAAGCCTAACCCTTACCCTAACCCTAATCCTAACCCTTACCCTAACCCTAACCCTAATCCTAACCCTGAACCTAACCCTAACCCTAACCTAACCCTAACCTCAACCTTAACCCTAACCCTAACTCTAACCCTAGCCCTTACCCTTACTCTAACACTAAGCCTAACCCTAACCCTAACCATAACCATAACACTTAGCCTAATCCTAACCCTAATCCTAACCTAAACCTAACCCTAACCCTAACCCAAACCTCAACCTTAGACCTAACCCTAACCCTAACCGTAACCCTTACCCTTACCCTAACATTAAGCCTAACCCTAACCCTAACCCTAACCCTTACCTTAATCATAACCCTAATCCTAACCCTAAACCTAACCCTAACCCTAACCCTAACCCTAACTCTAACCCTAACACATAACCTTACCCTAACCATAACCCTAACCGTAACCCTAAACCTAACTCTAATCCTAACCCTAACCCTAACCCTAAGCATAACCCTAACCTAATCGTAATCCTTAAATGTACGCTAACCCTAAACCTAACCTTAACCCCAACCTTAAAGGTAACCCTAACCCTAACCCTTACCCTTACCCTATCCCTAACCCTAAACCTAACCCTAACCCTAAACCTAACCATTACCCTAACCCTAACCCTAACCCTAACCCTTACCCTTACCCTATCCCTAATCCTAAACCTAACCCTAAACCTAAACCTAACCATTACCCTAACCCTAACCCTAACCCTAACCTAACCATTACCCTAACCCTAACCCTAATTCTAACCCTAACCCTTACCCTTACCCTAACACTAACCCTAACCCTAAACCTAACCGTAACCCTAACCTTAACCCTAACCCTAACCCTAACACTAATCCTAACCTTAACCCTAACCCTAAACCTTGCCCTTACCCTAAACCTAACCCTAAACCTAACACTAACCCTAACCCTAAACCTAACCCTAACCCTTACCCTTACCCTCACCCTAACCCCAAACCTAACCCTCACCCTAACCCTAACCCTAACCCTAACCCTAACCTATAACCCTAACCCTAACCCTAATCCTTACCCTTATCCTAAACCTATCCCTAACACTAACACTTACCCATACCCTAACCACTACCCTAACCCTAACGCTAACCCTAACCCTTACCCTAATCCTAACCCTAACCCTAACCCTTACCCTTACCTTAACCCTAAACCTAACCCTAACCCTTACCCTAACCGTAACCCTAACCCTTATCGTAACCCTAACCCTAATCCTAACCTCAAACTTAACCCTAACCCTAACCCTAACCCTTAACCTTACACTAACACTAAGCCTAACCCTGAAACCAACCCTAACCCTAACCCTAACCCATACCCTAACCATAACCCTAATCCTAACCCTGAACCTAACCCTAACCCTTACCTTAACCCTAAACCTAACCCTAATCCTTACCCTTATCCTAAACCTAACCCTAACACTAACACTTACCCATACGCTAACCACTACCCTAAACATAACCCTAAGCCTTACCCTAACCCTAACCCTAACCCTAACCCTAACCCTTACCCAAACCTAACCCTAACACTTACCCTAACCCTAATCCTAATCCTAACCTCAACCTTAACCCTAACCTAACCCCTAACCCTAACCCTAACACTAACCCTTAACCATACCCTAACACTAAGCCTAATCCTGACCCTAACCCTAACCCTAAACCTTACCCTAACCCTAACCCTAATGCTAACCCTGAACCTAACCCTAACCCTAACCTTAACCCTAACCCTAACCCTAACCCTAACCTTAAAACTTACCCTTACCCTAAACCTAACCCTAACCCTAACCCTAACCCTTACCCTTACCCACACCCTAACCATAAGCCTAACCCTAACCCTAACCCTAACCTGAACTCTAATCCTTATCCTTACCCTAACCCTAACCCTAAACCTAACTCTAACCCTAAACCTAACCCTTACCCTTAGACTAACCCTAACCGTAAACCTAACCCTAAATCTTACCCTTACCCTAACCCTAACCCTAACCCTAACCCTAACCCTAACCTTAACCCTAACCCTTACCCTTACCCTAACCCTAAACATAACCATAACTCTAACACTTACCCTAAGAATAACCCTAACCATAACCGTTACCCTTACCCTAACTCTAAACCTAACCTTAACCTTAAACATAACCCTAACCCTACACCTTACCCACACCCTAACCCTAACCTAATCCTAACCCTAATACTATCCGTAACCCTAACTCTTATCCTTAGCCTAACCCTAAACCTAACACTAACCCTAACCCCTAAACCTAACCGTAACCCTAATCCTAACCCTAAACCTTACACATACCCTAACCCTAACCCTAACCCTAACCTTAACGCTAACCATAACCCTAACCCTAACACTTACCCTAACCCTAACACGAACCCTAACCATAACAATAACACTTACCCTTACCATAACCCTAACCCTTATCCTAAAAATAACCTTAACCCTAACACTAACCCTAACCCTTAACCTAACCCTAACATTAACCCTAACCCCTAACCCTAACCCTTACCCTTATCCTTACCCTAACCCTAAACCTAACCCTTACACTTACCCTAACCCTAACCCTAACCGTTACCCTAACCCTAACACTAACCCTTACCTTAACCTAACCTAACCCTAACCTCAACCTTAACCCTAACCCTAACTTTAACCCTAGCCCTTACCCTTACTCTAACACTAAGCCTAACCCTAACCATAACCATAACCATAACCCTTAGCCTAATCCTAATCCTAATCCTAACTCTACACCTATCCCTAACCCTAACCCTAACCCTAACCCTTACCCTTACCCTAACACTAGGCCTAACCCTAACCCTAACCCTAACATTAACCCTTACCCTAACCCTAACCCTAAACCTAACCCTCACCCTAACCGTAACACTTACACTTACCCTAACCCTAACCCTCATCCTAACCCTAAACCTAACAGTAAACATAACCCTAAACCTTAGCCTAACCCTAACAGTAACCCTAACCCCTAACCCTAACCCTTAAATTAACCCTTACCCTAACCCTAATCCTTACCCTTACCCTAACCCTAACCCTAACCCTAACCCTAACCCTAACCGCAACCCTAACCCTAAAACTAACTCTAACCCTAACCCTAAGTCTTGCCCTTACCCTAAACCTAACCCTAAACCTAACACTAACCCTAACCCTAACCCTAACCTTATCCCTTACCCTTTCCCTAACCCTAACCCTTACCCTTTCCCCAACCCTAACCCTAAACCTAACCCTAACCTTAACCCTAACCCTAACCCTAACCCTAACCCTAACCCTTACATTTACCCTAAGCCTAACCCAAAATCTAAACCTAAGCCTAATCCTAACCATAACCCTAACCCTAAACCTAAACTTAATCCTAACCCTAACCCTAAGCCTTACCCTTACCCTAACCCTAACCCTAAAACTAACCCTAACTCTAAAACTAATTCTTACCCTCACCCTAACCCTAAACCTAACCCTAACCCTAACCCTAACCTTAACCCTTAACCTTATCCTAACCCTAAACCTAACCCAAACCCTAACCCTAATCCTAAAACTTACCCTTACACTAACCCTAACCCTAACACTTACCCTTACCCTAACCCTAACCCTAACCTTAACCCCAACCCTAACCCTAACCCTAACCCTAACCCTAACCCTTACCCTTACCCTAACCCTAACGCTAAACCTAACCCTAACCCTAACACTTACCCTTGCCCTAAACCTAACCCTAACCCTAACCCTTACCCTAACCCTAACCCTAACCCTTACACTAACCCTAACCCTAACTCTAAACCCTATCCCTAACCCTTACCCTAACCCTAAACCAAACACTAACATTAACACTAACCCTAACCCTAACCCTAACCCTTACCGTTACCCTAACCCTAACCCTAACACTAACCCTAACCCTTACCCTAACCCTAAGCCTAACCATAACCCTACCCTTAATGCCAAATCTAAACCTAACCCTAACCATAACCGCTACCCTAATCCTAACGTTTACCCGAACCCTAAACCTAACCCTAACCCTTACCCTTACCCTAACCCTAACTCTACCTCTAACCCTAACCCTAAACCTAACCCTAACCCTAACCCTAACACTAACCCTAACCCTAACTCTAACCCTAATTCTAACGGTTACCCTTACCCTAACCCTAACCCTAACCCTAAACTTTACCCTAACCATAACCCTTACCCTAACCCTAACCCCAAACCTATCCCTAACCCTAACCCTAACCCTTACCCTAACCCTAACCCTACCCTTAATGCTAACCCTAAACCTAACCCTAACCATAACCGTTACGCTAATCCTAATATTTACCCGAACCCTAACCCTAACCCTAACCATAACACTAACCCTAACCCTAACTCTAACCCTAATTCTAACGGTTACTCTTACCCTAACCCTAATGCTAACCCTAACCTTTACCCTAACCATAACCCTTACCCTAACCCTAACCCCAAACCTATCCCTAACCCTAAGCCTAACCCTTACCCTATCCCTAACCCTAACCCTAACCATAACCCTAAACCTAACCCTAACCTATCCCTAACTCTAACCCTAACCCTAACCCTAACCCTAACTCTAACCCTTAGCCTTACCCTAACCCTAACCCTAACTCTAACCCTTACCCTAATCCTAACCCTTAACCTTAACCTAACTTTAACCCTAACCCTAACCCCAACCCTAAAGGTAATCCTACCCTTAACCTTACCCTAACCCTAACACTAACCTACCTCTAACCCTAACACTAACTCTAACCCTAATCCTTACCCTAACCGTAACCTATCCCTAACCGTAACCTTAACCCTTACCCTTACCCTTACACTAACCCTAACCCAAAACCTAACCCTAAACCTAACACTAACCCTTACCCTTACCCGAACCCTTACTGCAAACCTAACCCTAACCCTAAACCTAACCCTTACCCTAACCCTAACCCTAAACCTAACCCTTACTCTTACCCTTACCCTAACCCTAAACCTAACCCCTAACCATAACCTTAACCCTAACCCTAATTGTAACACTTAGCCTTACCCTAACCCTAACCCTAAACCTAACCATTAACCTTACACTAACCCTAACCCTTAACCTAACCATAAACCTAACTCTAATCCTTACCCTAACCATAACCTATCCCTTAACCTAACCTTAACCCTAACCCTTACCCTTACCTTAACCCTAACCAGAAACATAACCCTAAACCTAACACTAACCCTTACCATAACCCGAACCCTAACCCCAAACCTAACCTTAACCCTAACCCTAACCCTTACCCTTACCCTAACCCTAACCCTAACCCTAACCCTTACTCTTACCCTAACCCTAACCGCAAACCTAACACTAACCCTAACCCTAAACCTTACCCTTACCCTAACATAACCCTAACCCTTACCCTAACCCTAACCCTAACCCCTAACCCTAACCCTAACCCTAAAACTTACACTTACACTAATCCTAAAACCTACCCTAACCCTAACCCTAACCCCTAACCCTAAACCTAACCCTTACCCTTACCCTACCCCTAACCCTAACCTTAACCCTAAACCTAACACTAACCCTAACTCGAACCCTTACCCTAACCCTAACCCTAAACCTAACCCTAACCCTAACCCTTACACTTACCCTAACCCTAAACCTAAACCTAACCTTAACCCTAACCCTTACCCTAACCCTAAACCTAACCCTAATCCTTACCCTAACCCTAACACTAACCTTAACCCTAACCCTTTCCCTAACCCTAACCTTAACCCTAAACCTAACCCTAACCCTAACCCTAAACCTAACCCTCACCCTTACCCTTACTGTAACCCTAACTCTAAACCTAACCCTAACCGTAAACCCAACCGTAAGCCCTAACCCTAACCCTTACCTTTATCATATCCCTAACCATAACCCTGACCCTAACACTTACCCTAACCTTAACCCTAACCCTTACCCTAAACCTAACCCTAATACTAACCCTAACACTTATCCTTACCCTAACCGTAACCCTAACTCTAACCTTAACCCTAACATTAACCCTCACCCTAACCCTTACCCTTACCCTAACCCTATACCTAACACTAACCATAACCCTAAACCTAACCCTAACCCTAACCCCAACCCTTTCCCTAACCCTAACCTTAACCCTAAACCTAACCCTAACCCTAACTCTCACCCTTACCCTTATTGTAACCCTCACCCTAAAACTAACCCCAATACTATCCGTAACCCTAACCCTTACCCTTAACCTAACCCTAACCCTAACCTTAAAGCTTACCCTAACCCTGACCCTAACCATAACCCTAACTCTTTCCCTAACCCTAAACTTAACCCTAAACCTAATCCTAACCCTAACCCTATACCTAACCCTCACCTTTACCCTTACTCTAACCCTAACCCTAAACCTAACCTTAACCCTAAACCTAACCCCTAACCCTAACCCTAACCTTATCCCTTATCCTTACAGTAACCCTAAACCTAAACTTCACCCAAAACCTAACACTAACCCTAACCCTAACCCTTACCCTAACCCTAACCCTGAACCTAACCCTAAACTTTAGGCTAACCCAAACCCTAACCCTAAACCTTACCCTTACCCTAACTGTAACCTTAAACCTAATCCTAACCTTAACCTAACCCTAACCCTAACTCTAACCCTTAGACTTACCCTAACCCTAACCCTAATCCTAACCCTTACCCTAACCCTAACTCTTCCTTTAGCCTTACCCTAACCCTAACCCTAACGGTAACCCTTCCCTAACCCTAACCCTAACCCTTACATAACCCTAAGACTAACACTAACACCTAACCCTAACCCTAACCCTAACACTCACCCTAACCCTAACCCTAAACCTTACCCTAAATCTAATCCTAAGTCTAACCCTTAGACTTACCCTAAGCCTTAGCCTAACCCTAACACTTACCCTAACCCTAACCCTAACCCTTACCTTAACCGTAACCCTAACCTTAACCCCTAACCCTATCCCATAACTTAACGCTCACCCTCACCATAACCCTTACCGTAATCCTTACCCTAACCGCAACCCTAACACTAACCCTTACCCTTACCCTCATCCTAACGCTAACCCTAACCCCAACCCTAAACGTAACCCTAAACTTACCCTTACCCTAACCCTAACCCTTAACCTAACCCTAACATTAACCCTAATCCTAACCCTTAACCTAACCATAATCCTTACCATAACCCTAAACCTAACCCTAACCCTAACCTTAACCCTAACCATTACCCTTACCTTAACCCTAACCCTACCCTAAACCTAACCCTAACCTTAACCCTAACCCTACACTTACCATAACCCTAACTCCAAATCTAACCCTATCCCTAACCCTAACCCTGACCGTTACTAACCCTAACCCTAACCCTATCATTACTCTTACCCTAACCCTAACCCCAAACCTAACCCTAACCCTAACCCTAAACCTTACCCTTACCCTAAACCTAACCCTAACCCTAACCCTAAACCTAAACCTAACACTAACCCTAACCCTAAACCTAACCCTTACGCTAACCCTAACCCTAACCCTTACCCTAACCCTAACCCTAACCCTAACCCTAACCCTTACTCTAAACCTAACCCTAACCCTAACCCTAACCCTTACCCTTTCCCTAACCCTAACCCTAACCCTAACCCCAACCCTAAACCTAACCCTAACTCTTACCCTTACCCTAACCCTAACCCTTAACCTACCCCTTACCCTAAACCTAACCGTAACCCTTACCCTAACCCTAATCCTTACCCTAACCATAACCTATCCCTAACCCTAACCTTAACCCTAACAATTACCCTTACCCTAACCCTAACCCTTACCCTAAACCTAACCCTAACCTTAACACTAACCCTTACCCTTACCCTAAACCTAACCCCAAACCTAACCCTTACCCTAACCCTAACCCTTACCCTAACCCTAACCCTAACCCTAACCCTAACTCTAACCCTAACCCTAACCCAAACCCTAACCCTTATCCTAACCCTAACCCTAACCCTTAGCCTAACCCTAACCATAACCCTAACCCTAACCTTAACCATAACCCTAACCTAACCAAAACCCTAACCCTAACCCTAACCCTAACCCTTTCCCTAACCCTAACCAAAACCATAATCCTAACCCTAACCCCAACCCTAACCCTAACCCTTACCATTTCCTTAACCCTAACCCTAACCCTAACCCTACCCCGATCCCTAACCCTACCCCAACCCTAACCCTAACCCTAACCCTTACCCTTACCTAAACCCTAACCCTTAACCTAATCCTAACCCGAACCCTAACCCTAAACCTTACCCTTACCCTAACCCTAAAAGTAACCCTAACCCGAACCCTAACCCCTAATCCTAAACCTAACCCTTACTCTTACCCTAAACCTAACCCTAACGCTAACCCTTACACTTACCCTAACCCTAAATCTAACCAAAACCCTAACCCTAACCCTTACCCTAACCCCAAACCTAACCCTAACCCTAACCCGGAACCTTACCTTTACCCTAAACCTAACACTAACCCTAACCCTAACCCTTACCCTAAACCTAACACTAACCCTAACCCTAACCCTTACACTTACCTAACCCTAAATCTAACCCTAACCCTAACCCTAACCCTTACCCTAACCCTAAACCTAACCCTAATCCTTACCGTAACCCTAATCCTACCCCTAACCCTAATCCTTACCCTCTCCCTAACCCTAACCCTAACCCTAACATTTACCCTAAACCTAACCCTAACCCTGACCCTTACCCTTACCCTAACCCTAAACTTTAACGTAACCCTAATACTAACCCTAACCCTAAGCCTTACGTTTAAACCTAACCCTATCCCTAACCGTAACCCTACCCCTAACCTTAACCCTAACACTAACCCAAATCCTAACCCTAACCCTAACCCTAACCCTTACCCTAACCCTAACCCTAACCCTAACCCTAACCCTTACACTTACCCTAACCCTAACCTTAACCCCAAACCTATCCCTAACCCTAACCCCAACCCTAACCCTAACCTAACCCTTACCCTAATCCTAATGGTAACCCTAACCACTAACCCTAACCCTTACCCTAATCTTTACCCTTAACCTAACCCTAACCTACCTCTAACCCTAACCCTAAATCTAACCGTAAGCCTTACCCTAACCCTAACCTTAACGCTTAGCCTAGCCCTAACCCTAACCTCAACACTAACCCTAACCCTAACCCTAACCCCAAACCTAACGCCAACGCTAAACCTTACCCTTATCCTAAACCTAACCCTAACCCTAACCCAGTACCCTATCCCTAACCCTAACCCTCACCCTTACCCTAAACCTAACCCTAAACTTAACCCTAAACCTAACACTACCCCTAACCCTAACCCTTACCCTAACCCTAACCCTGAACCTAAACCTAACCATAACCCTTACCCTTTCCCTTAGCCTAAACCTAAACCTAACCCTAACCCTAACCCTAACTCTTACCCTAACTCTAACTTAACCCTAACCCTAACCCTTACCCTAACCCTAAACCTAACCCTAAACCTAAACCTTATTCTCACCCTAACCCTAACCCTAACATTAATTGTAACCCTGACCCTAACCTTAACCCTTACCCTAACCCTAACCCTAACCTTAATCCTTACCCTAACTCTAACCCTAACCCTAACCCTTACCCTAACCCTACCCCTGAGCCTAAACCTAACAATAACACTTACCCTTACCCTAACCCTAACCCTAACCCTAAAACTAACCCTAACCCGAAACCTAACCCTTACCCTAACCCTAACCTTAACCCTAACCCTAACCATAACCCTAACCCTTACCCTAACCCGAACCCTATCACTAACCCTACACTAACCCTATCCTAAACTTTACCCTTACTCTAACCCTAACCCTAACCCTAACCCTTACCCTTACACTAACCCTAACCCTAAAACTAACTCTAAACCCTAACCCTAACCCTAACCTTATACATAACACTTACCCTAACCCTAACCCAAAATCTAACCCTTACCCTTACCATAACCCTAAGCCTAAACGTAATGCTAACCCTAACCCTAAACCGAAAACTAATCCTTACCCTAACTCTAACCCTAACCCTAAACTTAACCCTAACCCTTTGCCTAAACCTAACCGTAACCCTAAACCTAACCCTAACCCTAACCCTAACCCTAAACCTCACCCTTACCCTTACTCTAAACTTAACCCTAAACCTAAAACTAACCCTAACCCTAAACCCTAACCCTAACCCTTACGCTTACCCTAAACCTAACCCTAACTCTAACCCTAATCATAACCCTAATCCTAACCCTTACCCTCACCCTAACCCTAACCCTAACCCCTAACCCCAACCCTTACCCTAACCCTAACCCTAACCTTAACCCTAACACTTACCCTAACCCTAACCCTAATCCTTACCCTAACCCTAACCCTAAACCTAACCCTAACCCTTTCCATAACCCTAAACTTAACCCTAAACCTAACCCTAACGCTAACACTAACCCTAACCCTCACCCTTACCCTTACTCTAAACCTAACCCTAACCCTAAACCTAACCCCTAACCCTAACTCTTACCCTTATACTATCGCTAACACTAACCCTAACCCTAACCCTTACCCTAACCATAAACCTAATCCTAAACCTAACCCTAACCCTTACCCTAACCCTAACCCTTACCCTAACCCTATACCTAACCCTTACCCCAACCCTAACAATTACCATTACCCTAACCCGAACCCTAACCCTTACCATAACCCTAACCCTAAACATAACCTTAACTCTAAAGATAACCCTAACCTTACCCTTACCTTAACCCTAAACCTAACACTAACCCTAACCCTAACACTTAACCTTACTCTTACCCTTAATGCTAACCCTAACCCTAACCCTAACCCTTACCCTAACCCTAACCATAACCCTAATGCTTTCCCTAACCCTAACCCTAACCCTAACCCTTACCCTTTCCCTAACCCTAACCCTAACCTTAACCCTAACCCTAACCTTAACCCTTACACTTAACCCTAATACTACACCTAAACCTAACCCTAATCCTAACCCTAAACCTAACCCTAACCCTAACCCTTACTGTTACACTAACCCTAACCCTAACCCTAACACTTACCCTTACCCTAACCCTAACCCGAACCCTAACTCTTACCCTAACCCTAACCCTAACACTAAACCCTAACCCTACCCTAACCCTAAACCTAAACCTTACCCAAACCCTAACCCTTACCCTAACCCTAAACCTAACCCTTAGCCTAACCCTAATCCTAACCCTAATATAAAACCTAACCCTAACACTAACCCTAAACCTTACCCTTACCCTAACCCTATCCCTCACCCTACCACTAACCTTAGCCTTAACCCTAACCCTAACCCTAACCCTTACCCTAATCCTAACCCTAACCTTAATGCTAACCTAACCCTAAACCTTACCCTAACCCTAACAGCTACCTTTACCCTAAGCCAAACCCTAAACCGAAACCTAACCCTAATCCTAACCCTAACCCTAAACCTAATCCTAAACTTAACCCTAACCCTAACCCTAACCCTTACCCTTACCCTACCCCTAACACTAAACCTAACCCTAACTCTAAAACTAAGCCTTCCCCTCACCCTAACACTAACCATAACCTTAACCCTTACCCTTACCCTAACATCAAACCTAACCCAAACCCTAACCCTAATCCTAACACTTAAACTTCCCCTAACCCTTACCCTAAACCTTACCCTTCCCTAACCCTTACACTAACCATAATCCTTACCCTAACCCTAACCCTCACCCTTACACTAACCCTAACCATAACCCTAACCCTAACCCTAACCCTTACATTAACCCTAACCCTAACCCTAAACCCTATCCCTAACCCTTACCCTGAACCTAACCCTAACACCTAACCCTAACCCTTACCCTAACCCTAACCCTAACCCTTACCCTAATCCTAACCCTAACTCTAACCCTAACCCTTACACTAACCCTAACCGTAACCCTAACCGTAACCCTAACCCTAACCCTTACCCTAACCCTAACCCTGGGCCTAAACCTAACCATAACCCTTACCCTTACCCTAACCCTAACCCTAAACCTAACACGAAACCTAACATGAAACCTAACCCTTACCCTAACCCTAACCCTATCCCTAACCCTACACTAACCCTATCCTAACCTTTTCCCTTACTCTAACCCTAACCCTAACCCTAAACCTAAACCTTACACTAACCCTAAACCTAACCCTAACTCTAACCTCTAACCCTAACCCTAACCTTATACATAACACTTACCCTAATCCTAACCCTAAATCTAACCCTTACCCTTACCCTAACCCTAAGCCTAAACTTAATGCTAACCCTAACCCTAAACCGAAACCTAATCCTTATCCTAACCATAACCCTAACCCTAACCCTAACACTTACCCTAACCCTAACCCTAATCCTTACCCTAACCCTAACCCTAATCCTTACCCTAACCCTAACCCTAAACCTAACCCTAAACCTTTCCCTAACCCTAACCTTAACCCTAAACCTAACCCTAACCCTAACACTTACCCTATCCCTAAACCTAATCCTAAACCTAACCATAACCCTTACCCTAACCCTAACCCTTACCCTAACCCTAACCCTAACCCTAACCCTAACCCTTACCCTTACCCTAAACCTAACCCTAACCCTAACCCTAAACCTAAACCTAACACTAACCCTAACCCTAAACCTAACCCTTACGCTAACCCTAACCCTAACCCTTACCCTAACCCTAACCCTAACCCTAACCCTAACCCTTACTCTAAACCTAACCCTAACCCTAACCCTAACCCTTACCCTTTCCCTAACCCTAACCCTAACCCTAACCCCAACCCTAAACCTAACCCTAACTCTTACCCTTACCCTAACCCTAACCCTTAACCTACCCCTTACCCTAAACCTAACCGTAACCCTTACCCTAACCCTAATCCTTACCCTAACCATAACCTATCCCTAACCCTAACCTTAACCCTAACAATTACCCTTACCCTAACCCTAACCCTTACCCTAAACCTAACCCTAACCTTAACACTAACCCTTACCCTTACCCTAAACCTAACCCCAAACCTAACCCTTACCCTAACCCTAACCCTTACCCTAACCCTAACCCTAACCCTAACCCTAACTCTAACCCTAACCCTAACCCAAACCCTAACCCTTATCCTAACCCTAACCCTAACCCTTAGCCTAACCCTAACCATAACCCTAACCCTAACCTTAACCATAACCCTAACCTAACCAAAACCCTAACCCTAACCCTAACCCTAACCCTTTCCCTAACCCTAACCAAAACCATAATCCTAACCCTAACCCCAACCCTAACCCTAACCCTTACCATTTCCTTAACCCTAACCCTAACCCTAACCCTACCCCGATCCCTAACCCTACCCCAACCCTAACCCTAACCCTAACCCTTACCCTTACCTAAACCCTAACCCTTAACCTAATCCTAACCCGAACCCTAACCCTAAACCTTACCCTTACCCTAACCCTAAAAGTAACCCTAACCCGAACCCTAACCCCTAATCCTAAACCTAACCCTTACTCTTACCCTAAACCTAACCCTAACGCTAACCCTTACACTTACCCTAACCCTAAATCTAACCAAAACCCTAACCCTAACCCTTACCCTAACCCCAAACCTAACCCTAACCCTAACCCGGAACCTTACCTTTACCCTAAACCTAACACTAACCCTAACCCTAACCCTTACCCTAAACCTAACACTAACCCTAACCCTAACCCTTACACTTACCTAACCCTAAATCTAACCCTAACCCTAACCCTAACCCTTACCCTAACCCTAAACCTAACCCTAATCCTTACCGTAACCCTAATCCTACCCCTAACCCTAATCCTTACCCTCTCCCTAACCCTAACCCTAACCCTAACATTTACCCTAAACCTAACCCTAACCCTGACCCTTACCCTTACCCTAACCCTAAACTTTAACGTAACCCTAATACTAACCCTAACCCTAAGCCTTACGTTTAAACCTAACCCTATCCCTAACCGTAACCCTACCCCTAACCTTAACCCTAACACTAACCCAAATCCTAACCCTAACCCTAACCCTAACCCTTACCCTAACCCTAACCCTAACCCTAACCCTAACCCTTACACTTACCCTAACCCTAACCTTAACCCCAAACCTATCCCTAACCCTAACCCCAACCCTAACCCTAACCTAACCCTTACCCTAATCCTAATGGTAACCCTAACCACTAACCCTAACCCTTACCCTAATCTTTACCCTTAACCTAACCCTAACCTACCTCTAACCCTAACCCTAAATCTAACCGTAAGCCTTACCCTAACCCTAACCTTAACGCTTAGCCTAGCCCTAACCCTAACCTCAACACTAACCCTAACCCTAACCCTAACCCCAAACCTAACGCCAACGCTAAACCTTACCCTTATCCTAAACCTAACCCTAACCCTAACCCAGTACCCTATCCCTAACCCTAACCCTCACCCTTACCCTAAACCTAACCCTAAACTTAACCCTAAACCTAACACTACCCCTAACCCTAACCCTTACCCTAACCCTAACCCTGAACCTAAACCTAACCATAACCCTTACCCTTTCCCTTAGCCTAAACCTAAACCTAACCCTAACCCTAACCCTAACTCTTACCCTAACTCTAACTTAACCCTAACCCTAACCCTTACCCTAACCCTAAACCTAACCCTAAACCTAAACCTTATTCTCACCCTAACCCTAACCCTAACATTAATTGTAACCCTGACCCTAACCTTAACCCTTACCCTAACCCTAACCCTAACCTTAATCCTTACCCTAACTCTAACCCTAACCCTAACCCTTACCCTAACCCTACCCCTGAGCCTAAACCTAACAATAACACTTACCCTTACCCTAACCCTAACCCTAACCCTAAAACTAACCCTAACCCGAAACCTAACCCTTACCCTAACCCTAACCTTAACCCTAACCCTAACCATAACCCTAACCCTTACCCTAACCCGAACCCTATCACTAACCCTACACTAACCCTATCCTAAACTTTACCCTTACTCTAACCCTAACCCTAACCCTAACCCTTACCCTTACACTAACCCTAACCCTAAAACTAACTCTAAACCCTAACCCTAACCCTAACCTTATACATAACACTTACCCTAACCCTAACCCAAAATCTAACCCTTACCCTTACCATAACCCTAAGCCTAAACGTAATGCTAACCCTAACCCTAAACCGAAAACTAATCCTTACCCTAACTCTAACCCTAACCCTAAACTTAACCCTAACCCTTTGCCTAAACCTAACCGTAACCCTAAACCTAACCCTAACCCTAACCCTAACCCTAAACCTCACCCTTACCCTTACTCTAAACTTAACCCTAAACCTAAAACTAACCCTAACCCTAAACCCTAACCCTAACCCTTACGCTTACCCTAAACCTAACCCTAACTCTAGCCCTAATCATAACCCTAATCCTAACCCTTACCCTCACCCTAACCCTAACCCTAACCCCTAACCCCAACCCTTACCCTAACCCTAACCCTAACCTTAACCCTAACACTTACCCTAACCCTAACCCTAATCCTTACCCTAACCCTAACCCTAAACCTAACCCTAACCCTTTCCATAACCCTAAACTTAACCCTAAACCTAACCCTAACGCTAACACTAACCCTAACCCTCACCCTTACCCTTACTCTAAACCTAACCCTAACCCTAAACCTAACCCCTAACCCTAACTCTTACCCTTATACTATCGCTAACACTAACCCTAACCCTAACCCTTACCCTAACCATAAACCTAATCCTAAACCTAACCCTAACCCTTACCCTAACCCTAACCCTTACCCTAACCCTATACCTAACCCTTACCCCAACCCTAACAATTACCATTACCCTAACCCGAACCCTAACCCTTACCATAACCCTAACCCTAAACATAACCTTAACTCTAAAGATAACCCTAACCCTTACCCTTACCTTAACCCTAAACCTAACACTAACCCTAACCCTAACACTTAACCTTACTCTTACCCTTAATGCTAACCCTAACCCTAACCCTAACCCTTACCCTAACCCTAACCATAACCCTAATGCTTTCCCTAACCCTAACCCTAACCCTAACCCTTACCCTTTCCCTAACCCTAACCCTAACCTTAACCCTAACCCTAACCTTAACCCTTACACTTAACCCTAATACTACACCTAAACCTAACCCTAATCCTAACCCTAAACCTAACCCTAACCCTAACCCTTACTGTTACACTAACCCTAACACTAACCCTAACCCTAACACTTACCCTTACCCTAACCCTAACCCGAACCCTAACTCTTACCCTAACCCTAACCCTAACACTAAACCCTAACCCTACCCTAACCCTAAACCTAAACCTTACCCAAACCCTAACCCTTACCCTAACCCTAAACCTAACCCTTAGCCTAACCCTAATCCTAACCCTAATATAAAACCTAACCCTAACACTAACCCTAAACCTTACCCTTACCCTAACCCTATCCCTCACCCTACCACTAACCTTAGCCTTAACCCTAACCCTAACCCTAACCCTTACCCTAATCCTAACCCTAACCTTAATGCTAACCTAACCCTAAACCTTACCCTAACCCTAACAGCTACCTTTACCCTAAGCCAAACCCTAAACCGAAACCTAACCCTAATCCTAACCCTAACCCTAAACCTAATCCTAAACTTAACCCTAACCCTAACCCTAACCCTTACCCTTACCCTACCCCTAACACTAAACCTAACCCTAACTCTAAAACTAAGCCTTCCCCTCACCCTAACACTAACCATAACCTTAACCCTTACCCTTACCCTAACATCAAACCTAACCCAAACCCTAACCCTAATCCTAACACTTAAACTTCCCCTAACCCTTACCCTAAACCTTACCCTTCCCTAACCCTTACACTAACCATAATCCTTACCCTAACCCTAACCCTCACCCTTACACTAACCCTAACCATAACCCTAACCCTAACCCTAACCCTTACATTAACCCTAACCCTAACCCTAAACCCTATCCCTAACCCTTACCCTAAACCTAACCCTAACACCTAACCCTAACCCTTACCCTAACCCTAACCCTAACCCTTACCCTAATCCTAACCCTAACTCTAACCCTAACCCTTACACTAACCCTAACCGTAACCCTAACCGTAACCCTAACCCTAACCCTTACCCTAACCCTAACCCTGGGCCTAAACCTAACCATAACCCTTACCCTTACCCTAACCCTAACCCTAAACCTAACACGAAACCTAACACGAAACCTAACCCTTACCCTAACCCTAACCCTATCCCTAACCCTACACTAACCCTATCCTAACCTTTTCCCTTACTCTAACCCTAACCCTAACCCTAAACCTAAACCTTACACTAACCCTAAACCTAACCCTAACTCTAACCTCTAACCCTAACCCTAACCTTATACATAACACTTACCCTAATCCTAACCCTAAATCTAACCCTTACCCTTACCCTAACCCTAAGCCTAAACTTAATGCTAACCCTAACCCTAAACCGAAACCTAATCCTTATCCTAACCATAACCCTAACCCTAACCCTAACACTTAGCCTAACCCTAACCCTAATCCTTACCCTAACCCTAACCCTAATCCTTACCCTAACCCTAACCCTAAACCTAACCCTAAACCTTTCCCTAACCCTAACCTTAACCCTAAACCTAACCCTAACCCTAACACTTACCCTATCCCTAAACCTAATCCTAAACCTAACCATAACCCTTACCCTAACCCTAACCCTTACCCTAACCCTAACCCTTACCCTAACCCTAACCCTAACGCTAACCCCAACCCTAACAATTACCATTACCTTAACCCTAACCCTAACCCTAACAGTAACCCTAACCGTAAGCCTAACCCTAACAGCTAATCCTAAACCTACCCCTAAACCAAACTCTAACCCCTCATCCTAACCCTTACCCTTATGCTGTCCCTAACCGTAACCCTAACCCTAACACTTACCCTAATCCTAACCTTACACTTAGCCTAAGCCTAACCCTAACTCTAACACTAAACCTAAACCTTACCCTAACCATTACCCTCACCCAAACCCTAACCCTAACCCTAACCCCTAACCCTAACCCTAGCCGTAAACCTAACCTTAACTCTAAAGATAACCCTAACCCTTACCCTTACCTTAACCCTAAACCTAACACTAACCCTAACCCTAACACTTAACCTTACTCTAACCCTTAATGCTAACCCTAACCCTAACCCTAACCCTTACCCTAACCCTAACCCTAACCCTAAAACTTTCCCTAACCCTAACCCTAAACCTAACGCTTACCCTTTCCTAACCCTAACCCTAACCTTAACCCTAACCCTAACCTTAACCCTTACACTTATCTTAACCCTAATCCTACACCTACACCTAACCCTAATCCTAACCTTAAACCTAACACTAACCCTAACCCTTACTGTTACCCTAACCTTAACCCTAACCCTAACCCTAACACTTACCCTTACCCTAACCCTAAAGCTAACACTAACCCTTACCCTAACCCTAACCGTAACACTAAACCCTAACCCTACCCTAACCCTAACCCTAACCCTTACCCAAACCCTAACCCTTACCCTAAACCTAACCCTAACCCTTAGCCTAACTCTAATCCTAACCCTAACTTTAAACCTAACCCTAACACTAACCCTAAAACTTACCCTTACCCTAACCCTATCCCTAACCCTACCACTAACCTTAGCCTTAACCCTAACCCTAACCCTAACCCTTACCCTAACCCTAACCCTAACCCTTACCCTTACCCTAACCCTAACCCTAACCTTAATGTTAACCTAACCCTAACCCTAAAGCTAACCCTAACCTAACAGTTACCTTTACCCTAAGCCAAACCCTAAACCGAAACCTAACACTAATCCTAACCCTAACCATAAACCTAACCCTAAACTTAACCCTAACCCTAACCCTAACCCTTACCCTTACCCTAACCCTAACACTAAACCTAACCCTAACTCTAAAACTAATCCTTACCCTCACCCTAACCCTAAACCTAACCCTAACCCTAACCCTAACCCTAACCTTAACCCTTACCCTTAGCCTAACCCTAAACCTAACCCAAACCCTAACCCTAATCCTAACACTTACCCTTCCCCTAACCCTTACCCTAACCATTACCCTTACCCTAACCATAACCTTAACCATAACCCTTACCCTAAGCCTAACCCTAACCCTTACATTATCCCTAACCATAACCCTAACACTAACCCTTACACTAACCCTAACCCTAACCCTAATCCCTATCCCTAACCCTTACCCTAAACCTAACCCTAAGCCCTAACACTAACCCTTACCCTAACCCTCACCCTAACCCTAACCCTTACCCTAATCCTAACCCTAACTCTAACCCTAACCCTTACACTAACCCTAACCATAACCCTAACCCTAACCATAACCCTAACCCTTACCCTAACCCTAACCTTAACCCTAACCCTAACCCTAACTGTAACCCTAAACCTAACCCTAACACTAACCCTAACACTTACCCTTACGCTAAACTTAACCCTAACCCTTACCCTTACCCTAACCCTAAACCTAAACCTAATCCTAACCATAACCCTAACCCTTACCCTTACCATAACCGTAACCTCAAACCTAACCCTATCCCTAACCCTAAACCAAACCCTTACCCTAACCCTAACCCTAACCCTTACTCTTACCCTAACCCTAACCCCAAACCTAACCCTAACCCTAACCCTAACCCTAAACTTAAACAGAAACCAAACACTAACAGTAACCCTAACCCTTATCCTAACCCTAACCCTGAACGTAACCTTAACCCTAACCCTAAACTTAAACATAAACCAAACACTAACCCTAACCCTAACCCTAAGCCTAACCCTAATCCTAACCCTAACCCTAACCCTAACCCTGAACCTAACCCTAACCCTAACCCATACCCTTACCCTAACAATAACCCTAAACCTAACCCTAACCCTAACCTTGACCCTAACCCTTACCCTAACCCTAACCCTAAAACTAACCCTTACGCTTACCCTTAACCTAACCCTAACCCTAACCTTAACCATAATCTTTACGCTAACCCTAACCCTAACCCTAACCCTTACCCTAACTCTAATCTTAAACCTAACCCTAACCCTAACCCTAACCCTAACCCTTACCCTTATCCTAACCCTAACCCTAACCCTAAACCTAACCCTTACCCTAACCCTAACCTTAACCCTAACCCTAACCCTAATTGTAACCCTAAACCTAACCCTAACACTAACCCTAACACTTACCCTTACCCTAAATTTAACCCTAACCCTAAACCTAAATTTTGCACTAACCCTAACCCTTACCCTAACCCTAACCCTAACGCTAACCCCTCACCCTAACCCTAACCCTAACCCTAACCCTTAAGCTTACCACAACCCTAACCCTAACCCCAACCCTAAACCTAACTCAAACCATTACTCTTACCCTAACCCTAACCCTTAGCCTAACCCTAACCCTAACCTAACTCTAACCCTTACCTTTACCCTAACCCTAACCCTTACCCTTACCCTAACCATAACCCCAAACCTAACCCTAACCCTAACCCTTACTCTTACCCTAAACCTAACCCTAACCCTAACCCTAACCCTAACCTTAACCCTAAAACTTACCCTTACACTTACCCTAACCCTAACCCTAACCCTAACCCCTAACCCTAACCCTAACCCTAACCCAAACCCTAGCCCTTACCCTAACCCTAACTCTAACCCTTAGCCTTACCCTAACCCTAATTCTAACCCTTACCCTAACCCTAACTCTAAACCTAACCCTAACCCTAACCCTAACGCTAACCCTTACCCTAACCCTAACCCTAACCCTAACCGTAACCCTAAACCTAATCCTAACCCTAAACCTAAACCTTAGCCTTACCCTAAACTTAACCCTAACCCTAACCCTAAACTTTACACTAACCCTAACCCTAACCCTACCCGTTACACTTACCCTAACTCTAACCTTAAACCTAACCCTAACCGTAATCCTAACCCTAACCCTTACGCTTACCTAAACCTAACCCTAACTTTAACCCCAACCCTAAACCCAACCTAACCCTAACTCTAAGGCTTACCCTAACCCTAACCGTAACCCTAACCCTAACACTAACACTTCCCCTTACCCTGTCCC
>JANJXV010000048.1:3867500-3885000 GCA_024803745.1 Megascapheus bottae
CCCTAACCCTAAACCTAAATTTTGCACTAACCCTAACCCTTAGCCTAACCCTAACCCTAACCCTAACCCCTCACCCTAACCCTAAACCTAACCCGGACCCTAACCTAACCCCTAACTATAACCCTTACCTTAACCCTAACCCTAACCCTAATCCTTACCCTTACCCTAACCCTAACCTACATCTAACCCTAACCCTAACCCTAACCTTAACCCTTAACCTAACCCTAACCCTAACCCTTACCTTTACCTTAACCGTAACCCTAAACCTAAAACTAACCCTAACCTTAACACTAACCCTAACCCTAACCCTTACCTTACCCTTACACTAACCTTAACCCTAAACCTAACACTTACCCTTAACCTAACCCTAAACCTAACCCCTAACCCTAACACTAACCGTAACTCTAACCGTTAGTCTTAACCTAACACTAACCCTAACCCTAGCCCTTACACTAACCTAACTCTAACCCTTAGCCTTACCGTAAACCTAACCCTAAACCTTACCCTAACCCTAACACTAACCCTAACCCCTAACCCTAACCCTCACCCTAACCCTCACCCTAAACCTAACCCTCACCCTAAACCTTACCCTAACACTAACCCTAACTCTAACCATTAGCCTTACCCTAACCCTAATTCTAACCCTATCCCGTACCCTAACCCTAACCCTAACCCTTACCCTAACCATCACTCTAACAATAACCTCTAACCCTAACCCATACCCTGACGCTCACCCTACCCCTACCCCTAACCCCAACCCTTACCCTAACTCTAACCTGAACCCTAACCCTTACCCTTACACTCACCCTAACCCTAACCCTAACCCCAACCCTAAATCTAACCCTAACCCTTACTATTACCCTAACTCTAACCCCTAACCTAACAATAACCCTAATCCTCACCATAACCCTTACCCTAACCCTAATCCTTACATTAACCCTAAACCTAACCCTAACCCTAACCTTATCCCTAACCCTTACCCTTACTCTAACCCTAACCCTAAACCTAATCCTAAACATAACCCTAACCCTTAACCTTACCATAACTCTAAACCCAAACCTAAACCTATCCCTAACCCTAACCAAAAGCCTTACCCTAACCCTAACCCTAACCCTAACCCTTACTCTTACCCTAACCCTAACCCCAAACCTAACCCTAACCCTAACCCTAACCTTAAACCTAAACCAAACACTAACCCTAACCCTATCCCTTACCCTAACCCTAACCCCGAACCTAACCCTAACCCTAACCCATACCCTTAACCTAACCCTAACCCTAACCCTAACCCTAATCCTTACGCTAACACTAACCCTAACCCTAACCCTTACCCTTACCCTAATTCTAACCTTAAACCTAACCCTAACCCTTACACTAACCGTAACCCTAACCCTAACCCTTCCCCTAATCCTAACCCTAGCTCTAACCCTCACCCTTACACTAACCCTAACCGTAACCCTAACCCTAACCCTAACCCTTACCCTAACCCTAACCCTGAGCCTAAACCTAACCATAACCCTTACCCTTACCCTAACCCGAACCCTAAACCTAACCCTAACCCTAACCGAAACCTAACCCTTACTCTAACCCTAACCTTAACCCTAACCCTAACCATAACCCTAACCCTTACCCTAACCCTATCCCTATCCCTAACCCTACACTAACCCTATCTTAATCTTTACCCTTACGCTAACCCTAACCCTAACCCTAACCCTTACACTAACCCTAACCCTAACACTAACTCTAACACCTAACCCTAACCCTAACCTTATACATAACACTTACCCTAACCCTAACACTAAATCTAACCCTTACCCTTACCCTAAACCTAATCCTAACCTTAATGCTAACCCTAACCCTAAACCGAAACCTAATCCTTACCCTAACCCTAATCCTAACCCTAAACCTAACCCTTACCCTTACCCTAACCCTAACCCTAAACTTAATGCTAACCCTAACCCTAACCCTAACCCTTCCCTAACCCTAACACTAATCCTAGCCCTAACAATAACCCTAACCCTAAACCTAACTCTAACCCTTTCCCTAAACCTAACCTTAACCCTAACCCTAACCCTCAACCTCACCCTTACCCTTACTCTAAACTTAACCCTAAACCTAAACCTAACCCTAACCCTAACCCTAACCCCTAACCCCAACCCTTACCCTTACCCTAAACCTAAACCTAACCCTTACCCTAACCCTAACACTAATCCTTACCCTAACCCTAACCCTAAACCTAACCCTAACCCTTTCCCTAACACTAACCTTAACCCTAAACCTAACCCTAACCTTAACCCTAAACCTAACCCTTACCCTTACTCTAAACCTAACCCTAAACCTAACCCTAACCCTAAACCTAACCCCTAACCCTAACTCTTACCCTTATACTATCCCTAACACTAACCCTAATCCTAACACTTACCCTAACCCTAAACCTAATCCTAAAACTAACCCTAACCCTAACCCTAACCCTAACCCTTACCCTAACCCTAACCCTTACCCTAACACTAACACTAACCCTAACCCCAACTCTAACAATTACCCTTACCCTAACGCTAAACCTAACCCTTAACCTAACCCTTACCCTTACCCTAACCCTAACCCTAACCTTAATGCTAACCTAACCCTAACCCTAAACCTAACCCTAACACTAACAGTTACCTTTACCCTAAGCCTAACCCTAAACCGAAACCTAACACTAATCCTAACCCTAACCCTAAACCTAAACCTAAACTTAACCCTAACCCTAACCCTAAACCTTACCCTTACCCTAACCCTAACACTAAACCTAACCCTAACTCTAAAACTAATCCTTACCCTCACCCTAACCCTAACCCTAACCCTAACCCTAAACTTAACCCTTACCCTTAACCTAACCCTAAAACTAACCCAAACCCTAACCCTAATCCTAACACTTACCCTTCCCCTAACCCTTACCCTAACCCTTACCCTAACCCTAACCCTAACCCTTACCCTAATCCTAACACTAACCCTAACCCTAATACTTATCCCTTAACCTTACCCTAAACCTAACCCTAACCCCTAACCCTAACCATTACCCTAACCCTAACCCTCACACTTACCATAATCTTAACCCTAACTCTAACCCTAACCCTATCCCAAACCCTAACCCTTACCCTAACCCTAACCCTAACCCTTAGCCTAACCCTAACCCTACCCTAAACATAACCCTAACCCTAACACTAACCCTAAACCTTACCCTTACCCTAACCCTATCCCTAACCCTAACATGAACCCTAGCCTTAACCCTAACCCTAACCCTAACCCTAACCCTTACCCTAACCCTATCCCTAATCTAACCCTAACACTAACCTAAAGTTAACACCAACCCTAACCCTAACCCTAACCCTAACCCTTACCCTAACCCTAACCTTAACCCTAACCCTAACTCTAATTGTAACCCTAAACCTAACCCTAACACTAACCCTAACACTTACCCTTACCCTAAATTTAACCCTAACCCTAAACCTAAATTTTGCACTAACCCTAACCCTTACCCTAACCCTAACCCTAACGCTAACCCCTCACCCTAACCTTAACCCTAACCCTAACCCTTAAGCTTACCACAACCCTAACCCTAACCCCAACCCTAAACCTAACTCTAACCATTACTCTTACCCTAACCCTAACCCTTAGCCTAACCCTAACCCTAACCTAACTCTAACCCTTACCTTTACCCTAACCCTAACCCTTACCCTTACCCTAACCATAACCCCAAACCTAACCCTAACCCTAACTCTTACTCTTACACTAAACCTAACCCTAACCCTAACCCTAACCTAACCTTAACCCTAAAACTTACCCTTACACTTACCCTAACCCTAACCCTAACCCTAACCCCTAACCCTAACCCTAACCCAAACCCTAGCCCTTACCCTAACCCTAACTTTAACCCTTAGCCTTACCCTAACCCTAATCCTAACCCTTACCCTAACCCTAACTCTAAACCTAACCCTAACCCTAACGCTAACCCTTACCCTAACCCTAACCCTAACCCTAACCGTAACCATAAACCTAATCCTAACCCTAAACCTAAACCTTAGCCTTACCCTAAACTTAACCCTAACCCTAACCCTAAACTTTACGCTAACCCTAACCCTAACCCTACTAGTTACACTTACCCTAACTCTAACCTTAAACCTAACCCTAACCGTAATCCTAACCCTAACCCTTACGCTTACCTAAACCTAACCCTAACTTTAACCCCAACCCTGAACCCAACCTAACCCTAACTCTAAGGCTTACCCTTACCCTAACCGTAACCCTAACCCTAACACTAACACTTCCCCTTACCCTGTCCCTAACCCTAACCCTAACCCTATCTTTTACCCTAACCCAAAACCTAATCCTTACCCTAAACCTAAGCCTGACCCTAACCTAACCCCTAACCATAACCCTTACCTTAACCCTAACCCTAACCCTAACCCTTACCCTTACCCTAACCCTAACCCTACATCTAACCCTAACCCTAACCCTAACCTTAACCCTTAACCTAACCCTAACCCTAACCCTTAGCCTAACCCTAACCCTAACCCTAACCTTAACCCTAACCCTAACCCTTACCTTTACCTTAACCGTAACCCTAAACCTAAAACTAACCCTAACCTTAACCCTAAGCCTAACCCTAACCCTAACCTTACCCTTACCCTAACCTTAACCCTAAACCTAACACTTACCCTAAACCTAACCCCTAACCCTAACCCTAACCGTAACTCTAACCCTTAGTCTTAACCTAACACTAACCCTAACCCTAGCCCTTACCGTAACCTAACTCTAACCCTTAGCCTTACCATAAACCTAACCCTAAACCTTACCCTAACCCTAACACTAACCCTAACCCCTAACCCTAACCCTCACCCTAACCCTCACCCTAAACCTAACCCTCACCCTAACCCTTACCCTAACACCAACCCTAACTCTAACCATTAGCCTTACCCTAACCCTAATTCTAACCCTATCCCTTACTCTAACCCTAACCCTAACCCTTACCCTAACCATCACTCTAACAATAACCTCTAACCCAAACCCATACCCTGACGCTCACCCTAACCCCAACCCTATATCTAACCCTAACCCTTACTATTACCCTAACTCTAACACCTGACCTAACAATAACCCTAATCCTCACCCTAACCCTTACCCTAACCCTAATCCTTACATTAACCCTAACCCTAACCCTAACCCTAACCTTATCCCTAACCCTTACCCTTACTCTAACCCTAACCCTAAACCTAATCCTAAACATAACCCTAACACTTAACCTTACCATAACTCTAAACCCAAACCTAAACCTATCCCTAACCCTAACCAAAAGCCTTACCCTAATCCTAACCCTAACCCTAACCCTTACTCTTACCCTAACCCTAACCCCAAACCTAACCCTAACCCTAACCCTAACCCTAACCCTAACCTTAAACCTAAACCAAACACTAACCCTAACCCATACCCTTACCCTAACCCTAACCATAAACCTAACCCTAACCCTAACCCTAACCCTTATGCTGACCCTTACCCTAACCCTAACTATAAACTTAACCCTAATCCTTACACTAACACTAACCCTAAGTGTAACCCTTAGCCTTACCCTAACCCTAATCCTAACCCTAACCCTTACCCTAAGCCTAACCTTAACCCTTACCCTAACCCTAACCCTAACCCTAACCCTATCCCCTAAACCTAACCCATACCCTAACGCTCACCCTAACCCTAAACCTATCCCTAACCCTTACCCTAACCCTAACCCGAACCGTAACCCTTACCCTTACCCTCACCCTAACACTAACCCCAACCCTAAACCTAACCCTAACCTTTACTCTTACCCTAACCTTAACCCCTAACCTAACCCTAACCCTAACCCTAACCCTAACCGTTACCCTAACCCTAATCCTTACCCTAACCCTAAACCTAACCCTAACCCTAACCTTAACCCAAACCCTTACCCTTACCCTAACCCTAACCCTAATCCTAACCCTAACCCTAACCCCTACCCAAACCCTAACCCTAACCCTAACCCTAAACCAAACACCTTACCCTAACTGTAACCCTAACCCTAACACTAACTTTTACCCTAAAGCTAACCCTAAACCTAACACTTACCCTAACCCTAACCCTAACCCTAACCCTAAACCTAACCCTTACCCTAACCCTAACCCTAACCCTAACCTTATCTCTAACCCTAACCCTAACCCTAAACCTTACCCTTATCCTAACCTTAACCTAAACCTTACACTTACCCTTACCCTAATCCTAACCCTAACCCTAACCATAAATCTAACCCTTAGTCTTAACCTAACCCTACACCTAGCCCTTACCCTAACCCTAAATCTAACCCTTAGCCTAACCCTAACCCTAACCCTAACCCCTAATCTAACCCTAACCCTTACCCTATCCCTTACCCTTACCCTAACCCTAACCCTTACCCTATCTCCAACCCTAACCCTAAACCTAAACCTAACCCTAACCCTAACCCTTACCTTTACCGTAAGCCTAACCCTAAACCTGAACCTAACCCTAATCCTAACCCTAACCCTAACCCTAAACCTAAACTTAACCCTAACCCTAACCCTAACCCTTACCCTTACCCGAACCCTAACCCTAAACATAACCCAAACCCTAACCCTAATCCTAATTCTTACCCTTACACTAAACCTAACCCTAACACTTACCCTTAACCTAACCCTAACCCTAACCTTAACCCCAACCCTAAACCTAAACCTAACCCTAACGCTAACCCTTACCCTTAACCTAACCCTAACACTAACCCTAACACTAACCCTAACACTTACCCTTGCCCTAACCCTAACCCTAATCCTTACCCTAAACCTAACACTCACCCTAACCCTAACCCTAAGCCTAACCCCAACCCTAACCCTTACCCTTACCCTAACCCAAACCCTAACTCTAATCCTTACTCTTAACCTAATCCTAACCCTAACCCTAACCCTCACCCTAACCCTCACCCTAAACTAACAGTAACCCTAACCCTAACCCTTACCCTAACACTAACCCTAACTCTAACCCTTAGCCTTACCCTAACCCTAATTCTAAACCTAACCCTTACCCTAACCCTAACCCTAATCCTTACCCTAACCCTCACCCTAACCCTAACCTCTAACCCTAACCCATACACTGACGCTCATCCTAACCCTAACCCTAACCCTAACCCTAACCCTATCCCTAACCCGAACCCTAACCCTTACCCTTACCCTTACCCTCACCCGAACCCTAACCCTAAACCTAAACCTAATCCTAACCCTAACCCTAACCCTTACCCTTACCATAACCGTAACCTCAAACCTAACCCTATCCCTAACCCTAAACCAAAACCTTACCCTAACCCTAACCCTAACCCTTACTCTTACCCTAACCCTAACCCCAAACCTAACCCTAACCCTAACCCTAACCCTAAACTTAAACATAAACCAAACACTAACAGTAACCCTAACCCTTATCCTAACCCTAACCCTGAACGTAACCTTAACCCTAACCCTAAACTTAAACATAAACCAAACACTAACCCTAACCCTAACCCTAACCCTAACCCTAACCCTAACCCTGAACCTAACCCTAACCCTAACCCATACCCTTACCCTAACAATAACCCTAAACCTAACCCTAACCCTAACCTTGACCCTAACCCTTACCCTAATCCTAACCCTAAAACTAACCCTTACACTTACCCTTAACCTAACCCTAACCCTAACCTTAACCATAATCTTTACGCTAACCCTAACCCTAACCCTAACTCTAATCTTAAACCTAACGCTAACCCTAACCGTAACCCTAACCCTTACCCTTATCCTAACCCTAACCTAACCCTAACCCTAACCCTTACCCTAACCCTAACCTTAACCCTAACCCTAACCCTAACCCAAACACTAACCCTAACACTTACCCTTACGCTAAATTTAACCCTAACCCTAAACCTAAATTTTGCACTAACCCTAACCCTTAGCCTAACCCTAACCCTAACCCTAACCCTCACCCTAACCCTAACCCTAACCCTAACCCTTAATCTTACCACAACCCTTACCCTAACCCCAACCCTAAACCTAACTCTAACCATTACTCTTACCCTAACCCTAACCCTTAGCCTAACCCTAACCCTAACCTAACTCTAACCCTTACCTTTACCCTAACCCTAAACCTTACCCTTACCCTAACCATAACCCCAAACCTAACCCTAACCCTTACCCTAACCCTTACTCTTACCCTAAACCTAACCCTAACCCTAACCCTAACCCTAACCTTAACCCTAAAACTTACCCTTACACTTACCCTAACCCTAACCCTAACCCTAACCCTAACCCTAACCCAAACCCTAGCCCTTACCCTAACCCTAACTCTAACCCTTACCCTAACCCTAACTCTAAACCTAACCCTAACACTAACCCTAACGCTAACCCTTACCCTAACCCTAACCCTAACCCTAACTGTAACCCTAAACCTAATCCTAACCCTAAACCTAAACCTTACCCTTACCCTAACCTTAACCCTAACCCTAACCCTAAACTTTACGCTAACCCTAACCCTAACCCTACCCGTTACACTTACCCTAACTCTAACCTTAAACCTAACCCTAACCGTAATTCTAACCCTAACCCTTACGCTTACCTAAACCTAACCCTAACTTTAACCCCAACCCTAAATCCAACCTAACCCTAACTCTAACGCTTACCCTTACCCTAACTGTAACTCTAACCCTAACACTAACACTTCCCCTTACCTTGTCCCTAACCCTAACCCTAACCCTATCTTTTACTCTAACCCTAAACCTAATCCTTACCCTAAACCTAAGCCTAACCCTAACCCTTACTCTTACCCTAACCCTAACCCCAAACCTAACCCTAACCGTAACCCTAACCCTAACCCTAACCTTAAACCTAAACCAAACACTAACCCTAACCCTATCCCTTACCCTAACCCTAACCCCGAACCTAACCCTAACCCTAACCCATACCCTTACCCTAACCCTAACCCTAAACCTAACCCTAACCCTAACCCTAACCCTTACGCTTACCCTTACCCTAACCCTAACTATAAACTTAACCCTAATCCTTACGCTAACACTAACCCTAAGAATAACCCTTACACTAACACTAACCCTAAGTGTAACCCTTAGCCTTACCCTAACCCTAATCCTAACCCTAACCCTTACCCTAACCCTAACCCTAAACCTAACACTAACTCTAACACTAACCCTAACCCTAACACTTACCCTTACCCTAATTCTAACCTTAAACCTAACCCTAACACTTACCCTAACCGTAACCCTAACCCTAACCCTTCCCCTAATCCTAACCCTAACTCTAAAGATAACCCTATCCCTTACCCTTACCTTAACCCTAAACCTAACACTAACCCTAACCCTAACACTTAAACTTACACTAACCCTTAATGCTAACCCTAACCCTAACCTTAACCCTTTCCCTAACCCTAACCCTAACCCAAATCCTTATCCTAACCCTAACCCTTACCTTTTCCGTAACCCTAACCCTAACCTTAACCCTAACCCTAACCCTAACCTTAACACTTACACTTACCTTAACCCTAATCCTACACCTAAACCTAACCCTAATCGTAACCCTAAACCTAACCCTAACCCTAACACTTACTGTTACCCTAACCCTAACCCAAATCCTAACCCTAACCCTAACACTTACCCTTACACTAAACCTAACCCTAACCCTTTCCCTAACCCTAACCTTAACCCTAAACCTAACCCTAAACCTAACCTTATCCCTAACCCGTACCCTTACTCTAACCCTAACCCTAAACCTAATCCTAAACATAACCCTAACCCTAACCCTTACCCTTACTCTAAACCTAACCCTAAACGTAACCCCTAACCCTAACTCTTACCCTTAAACTATCCCTAACACTAACCCTAACCCTAACACTTACCCTAACCCTAAACCTAATTCTAAAACTAACCCTAACCCTAACCCTAACCCTTACCCTAACCCTAACCCTTACCCTAACACTAACACTAACCCTAACCCCAACTCTAACAATTACCCTTACCCTAACGCTAAAACTAACCCTTAACCTAACCCTAACCCTAACCCTAAGCCTAACCCTAACCGCTAATCCTAATCCTAACACTAAACCAAACCCTAACCCCTAATCCTAACCCTTACCCTTACGCTGTCCCTAACCCTAACCCTAACCCTAACACTTACCCTAACCCTAAACTTACCCTTACAATAACCCTAACCCTAACTCTAACACTAAACCTAACCCTTACCCTCACCCTTACCCTCACCCTAACCATAACCGTAACCCTAACACCTAACCCTAACTATTACCTTAACCCTAACCCTAAACCTAACCTTAACTGTAAAGATAACCCTATCCCTTACCCTTACCTTAACCCTAACCCTAACCCTAACCCTAACCCTAACCCTAACCTTAACCCTTACCCTAACCCTAACCCTAACCCTAATCCTTACCCTAACCCTAACCCTTACCTTTTCCATAACCCTAACCCTAACCCTAACCTTAACACTTACACTTACCTTAACCCTAATCCTACACCTAAACCTAACCCTAATCGTAACCCTAAACCTAACCCTAACCCTAACCCTTACTGTTACCCTAACCCTAACCCAAACCCTAACCCTCACCCTAACACTTACCCTTACCCTAACCCTAACCCTAAACCTTACCCTAACCCTAACCCTAACACTAAACCCTAACCCTACCCTAAACCTAACCCTAACCCTTACCCAAACCCTAACCCTTACCCTAACCCTAACCCTAACCCTTAGCCTAACCCTAATCCTAACCCTAACATTAAACCTAACCCTAACACTAACCATAAACCTTACCCTTACCCTAAACCTATCCCTAAACCTAACACTAACCTTAGCCTTAACCCTAACCCTAACCCTAACCCTTACCCTAACCCTAAACCTAACCCTTACCCTTACCCTAACCCTAACCCTAACCTTAATGCTAGCCTAACCCTAACCCTAAACCTAACCCTAACCCTAAGAGTTACCTTTACCCTAAGCCTAACCCTAAACCGAAACCTAACCCTAATCCTAACCCTAAACTTAAACCTAACCCTAAACTTAACCCTAACCCTAACCCTAACCGTTACACTTACACTAACCCTAACACTAAACCTAACCCTAACTCTAAAACTAATCCTTACCCTCACCCTCACCCTGAACCTAACCCTAACCCTAACCCTAAGATTAACCCTTACCCTTACCCTAACCCTTAACTTAACCTAAACCCTAACCCTAATCCTAACACTTACCCTTCCCCTAACCCTTACCCTAACCCTTACCCTTACCCTAACCCTAACCCTAACCCTTACCCTAAACCTAACCCTAACCCTAACCCTTACACTAACGCTAACCGTATCCCTAACCCTAACCCTTACACTAACCCTAACCCTAACCCTAATCCCTATCCCTAAACTTTACCATAAACCTAACCCTAACCCCTAACCCTAACCCTTACCCTAACCCTAACCCTAATCCTAACCCTAACTCTAACCCTAACCCTAACTCTAACCCTAACCCTTACACTAACCCTAACCCTAACCCTTACCCTAACTATAACCCTAACCCTAACCCTTACCCTAATCCTAACCCTAACTCTAACCCTAACCCTAACCCAAACCCTAAACCTTACCCTAACCCTAACCCTAACCCTAACCCTTAGCCTGACCCTAACCCCAACCCTAACCTTAACCTTAACCCTAACACTAACCCTAAACCTTACCCTTCCCCTAACCCTATCCCTAACCCTAACACTAACCCTAGCCTTAACCCTAACCCTAACCCTAACCCTAACCCTAACATTAATCCTAAGCCTTATACTTACCCTAACCCTAACCCTAAACCTTACCCTTACCCTAACCCTAACCCTAAACCTAACCCTAACCCTAACACTAAACCTAACCCTAACCCTAACACTAACACTAACACTAACCCTAACCCTAATTCTAACAGTTACCCTTACCCTAAACCTAACCCTGTCCCTAACCTTTACCCTAACCCTAAAACTTACCCTAACCCTAACCCCACACCTATGCCTATCCCTAAACCTTACCCTAACCCTAAACCTAATCCTAACCCTTACCCTTACCCTAACCCTAACTCCAAACCTAACCCTAACCCTAAACCGTACCCTTACTCTAAAGTTAAATCTATACCTAACCCTAAACCTAACCCCTAACCCTAAACCTAACCCTAACCCTTACCCTTACCCTAACCCTAAACCTAAACTTAACCCTAAACCTAACCGTAACCCTTACCCTTACCCTAACCCTAACACTAAACCTACCCTAACTCTAAAATTAATCCTTACCCTCACCCTAACCCTAAACCTAACCCTAACCCTAAACCTAAACTTAACCCTTACCCTTAACCTAACCCTAAACCTAACCCAAACCCTAACCCTAATCCTAACACTTAGCCTTCCCCTAATCCTTCCCCTAACCCTTACCCTTACTCTAACTCTAACCATAACCATAACCCTTACCCTAACCCGAAACCTAACCTTAACCCTTACCCTAATCCTAACCCTAACCCTAACCCTAATCCCTATCCCTTAACCTTACCCTAAACCTAACCCTA
Organism: Megascapheus bottae; assembly: GCA_024803745.1. Lineage (NCBI taxonomy): Eukaryota > Metazoa > Chordata > Mammalia > Rodentia > Geomyidae > Megascapheus > Megascapheus bottae. The sequence continues at coordinate 3,880,112 of JANJXV010000048.1, forward strand.
ACCCCTAACCCTAACCCTTTCCCTAACCCTAACCCTCACCCTTACCCTAATCTTAACCCTAACTCTAACCCTAACCCTATCCCAAAACCTAACCCTTACCCTAACCCTAACCCTAACCCTAACCCTAACCCTTACCCTAACCCTAACACTAACCCTAAACCTTACCCTTACCCTAAACCTATCCCTAACCCTAACACTAACCTTAGCATTAACCCTAACCCTAACCCTAACCGTTACCCTAACCGTAAACCTAACCCTTACCCTTACCCTAACCCTAACCCTAACCTTAATGCTAACCTAAACCTAACCCTTAACCTAAACCTAACCCTAACAGTTACCTTTACCCTAAGCCTAACCCTAAACCGAAATCTAACCCTAATCCTAACCCTAACCCTAAATCTAACCCTAACCCTAATCCTAACCCTAACCCTCACCCTAACCCTAAACCTAACCGTAACCCTAACCCTAAACTTAACCCTTACCCTTGCCCTAACCCTAAACCTAACCCAAACCCTAAACCTAATCGTAACACTTACCCTTCCCCTAACCCTTACCCTAACCCTTACCCTTACCCTAAACCTAACCCTAACCCTAACCTTACCCTAACACTAACCCTAACCCTAACCCTTACCCTAATCCTAACCCTAACACTAACCCTTATCCCTATCCCTAAACCTTACCCCAAACCTAACCCTAACCCCTAACCCTAACCCTTACCCTAACCCTAACACTAACCCTAACCCTTACCCTAATCCTAACCCTAACTCTAACCCTAACCCTAACCCAAACCCTAACCCTTACCCTAACCCTAACCCTAACCCTTAGCCTAACCCTAACCCTACCCCTAACCTAAACCCTATCCCTACCCTAACACTAACCCTAGCCTTAACCCTAAACCTAACCCTTCCCCTTTCCCTAACCCTAACCCTAACCCTAACCCTAACCCTAACATTAATCCTAAGCCTTACACTTACCCAAACCCTAACCCTAACCCTAAACCTCACCCTTACCCTACCCCTAACCCTAAACCGAACCTTAAACCGAACCCTAAACCTAACCCTAACCCTAACCCTTGCCTTTACCCTAAGCCTAACCCTAAACCTAAACCTAACCCTAATCCTAAATGTAACCCAAAACCTAACCCTAAACTTAAACCTAACTGTAACCGTAACCCTTACGCTTACCGTAACCCTAACACTAAACCTAACCCTAACTCTAAAAGTAATCCTTACCCTCACCCTAACCCTAACCCTAACCCTAACCCTAACCTTAACCCTTACCGTTGCCCTAACCCTAAACCTAACCCAAACCCTAAACCTAATCGTAACACTTACCCTTCCCCTAACCCTTACCCTAACCCTTACCCTTACCCTAAACCTAACCCTAACCCTAACCTTACCCTAACACTAACGCTAACCCTAACCCTTACCATAATCCTAACCCTAACCCTAACCCTTATCCCTATCCCTAAACCTTACCCCAAACCTAACCCTAACCCCTAACCCTAACCCTTACCCTAACCCTAACACTAACCCTAACACTTACCCTAATCCTAACCCTAACTCTAACCCTAACCCTAACCCAAACCCTAACCCTTACCCTAACCCTAACCCTAACCCTTAGCCTAACCCTAACCCTACCCCTAACCTAAACCCTATCCCTACCCTAACACTAACCCTAGCCTTAACCCTAAACCTAACCCTTCCCCTTTCCCTAACCCTAACCCTAACCCTAACCCTAACCCTAACATTAATCCTAAGCCTTACACTTACCCAAACCCTAACCCTAACCCTAAACCTCACCCTTACCCTACCCCTAACCCTAAACCGAACCTTAAACCGAACCCTAAACCTAACCCTAACCCTAACCCTTGCCTTTACCCTAAGCCTAACCCTAAACCTAAACCTAACCCTAATCCTAAATGTAACCCTAAACCTAACCCTAAACTTAAACCTAACTGTAACCGTAACCCTTACGCTTACCGTAACCCTAACACTAAACCTAACCCTAACTCTAAAAGTAATCCTTACCCTCACCCTAACCCTAACCCTAACCCTAACCCTAACCTTAACCCTTACCGTTGCCCTAACCCTAAACCTAACCCAAACCCTAAACCTAATCGTAACACTTACCCTTCCCCTAACCCTTACCCTAACCCTTACCCTTACCCTAAACCTAACCCTAACCCTAACCTTACCCTAACACTAACGCTAACCCTAACCCTTACCGTAACCCTAGACCTAACCCTAACCCTTACACTAACCCTAACCCTAACCCTAACCCTTACACTAACCCTAACCCTAACCTTAATTCCTATTCCTAAACCTTACCCTAAAACTAATCCTGAACCCTAAACCTAACCCTTACCCTAACCCTAAATCTAAACCTTAGCCTAACCCTAACCCTAACCCTAAACTTAACCCTAACCCTAACACTAACCCTAACCCTTACCCTTACCCTAACCCTAACACTAACCCTAACACTAACCCTAGCATTAACCCTAACCCTAGCCCTAAACCTCACCCTAACCCTAACCCTAACCCTAACACTTACCCTTAAGCTAACACTAACCCTAACACTTACCCTAACCCTAACAATAATCCTAAGCCTTACACTTACTCTAAACCTAACCCTAACCCTTACCCTTACCCTAACCCTAAACCTAACACTAACTCTAACACTAACCCTAACCCTAACCCTAACACTAACACTAACCCTAACCCTAACCCTAACCCTTACCCTTACCCTAATCCTAACACTAACCTAACCCTAACCCTAATTCTCACAGTTACCCTTACCTTAACCCTAACCCTAACCCTAACTTCACCCTAACCCTAAAACTCACCCTAACCCTAACCCCTAAACCTAACCCTAAACTTAACTCTTACCCTTAACCTAACCCTAACCCTAATGTTAACCCTAAAACTAACAGTAACCCTAACCCTAACCCTTACCCTAACCCTAACCCTAAACCTAACCCTAACCCTAACCCTTACCCTTACCCTAACCCTAAACCTAACCCTAACCCTAACCCTAACCCTTACCCTTACCCTAACCCTAAACCTAACCCTAACCCTAACCCTAACACTAATCCTTTCCCTAACCTAACCCTAATCCTAATCCTAAGCCTTACCTTAACCCTAACCATAAACTTATCCCTAACCCTAACCCTAACCCTTACCCTTACCCTAACTCTAACCCTAATCTTAATGTTAACCCTACCCCTAACGCTAAACCTAACCTTAACCCTAACCCTAAACCTAACCCTAACCCTAACCCTTACCTTTACCCTAAGCCTAACCCTAAACCTAAACCTTACCCTAATCCTAACCCTAACACTAAACCTAACCCTAAACTTAACCCTAACCCTAACTGTAACCCTTACCCTTACCATAACCCTAACATTAAACCTAACCCTAAATCTAAAACTAATCCTTACCCTCACCCTAACCCTAAACCTAACCATAACCTTAACCCTTACCCTTACCCTAACCCTAAACCTAACCCAAACCCTAACCCTAATCGTAACACTTACCCTTAACCTAACCCTTACCCTAACACTTACCCTTACCCTAACCCTAAACCTTACAGTAACCCTAAACCTAACCCTAACCCTTACACTAACCCTAACCCTAACCCTAACCCTTACACTAACCCTAAACCTAATCCTAATGCCTATCCCTAACACTTACCCTAAAACTAATCCTGACCCCTAACCCTAACCCTAACCCTTACCCTAAACCTAACCGTAACCCTTACCCTAAACCTGACCCTAATTCTAACCCTAACCCTAACCCAAACCCTAATCGTTAACCTAACCCTAACCCTAAACCTTAGCCTAACCCTAACCCTAATCTTAACCCTAACCCTAACACTAACCCTAATCCTTACCCTTACCCTAACCCTAACCCTAACCCTAACACTAACCCTAGCCTTAACCCTAAACCTAGCCCTAAACCTTACCCTAACCCTAACCCTAACACTAACCCTAACCCTAACATTAATCCTAAGCCTTACACTTATTCTAACCCTAACCCTAACCCTAACCCTTACCCTTACCCTAACCCTAACCCTAAACCTAACAGTAACCCTAACCCTAACCCTAAACCTAACCCTAACCCTAACCCTAACCCTAACCCTAACCCTAACCCTTACCCTAACCCTAAACCTAACCCATACCCTTACTCTTTCCCTAACCCTAACCCCAAACCTATCCCTAAACCTAAACAGTACCCTGACCCTAACCCTAAATCTAACACTTACCCTAACACTAACCCCTAACCCTAACCCTAACACTAAACCTTACCCTTACCCTAACCCTAACCCTAACCCCAACACTAACCCTAACACTAATCCTTACCCTAAGCTTAACCCTAACACTAATCCTAACCCTAACCGTAAACCTAACCCTAATCCTAACCCTAACCCTTACCCTTACATTAACCCTAAACCTAACCCCAACCCTAACCCTAACACTAATCCTTACCCTAAGCCTAACCCTAACCCTAACCCTATCCCTAACCCTACCACTAACCTTAGCCTTAACCATAACCCTAACCCTAAACCTTACCCTAACCCTAACCCTAACCCTTACCCTTACCCTAACCCTAACCCTAACCTTAATGCTAACCTAACCCTAACTCTAAACCTAACCCTAACCCTAACAGTTACCTTTACTCTAAGCCAAACCCTAAACCGAAACCTAACCCTATTCCTAACCCTAACTCTAAACCTAACCCTAAACTTAACCCTAACCCTAACCCTAACCCTTACCCTAACCCTAACCCTAACCCTAACCCTAACCCTAGCCCTAACCCTTACCTTTACCCTAACCCTAAACCTAACCCAAACCCTAACCCTAAACCTAACACTTACCCTTCCCCTAAACC
>JANJXV010000048.1:3887500-3890000 GCA_024803745.1 Megascapheus bottae
AACCCTAACCCTTACCCTAACCCTAACACTTAACCTAACCCTAACCCTAAGGCTAACCCTAACCGCTAATCCTAACCCTAACCCTAAACCAAACCCTAACCCCTAATCCTAACCCTTACCCTTACGCTGTCCCTAACCCTAACCCTAACCATGACACTTACCCTAACCCTAACCTTACCCTTACCCTAACCCTAACCCTAAGTCTAACACTAAACCTAACCCTTATCCTAACCCTTACCCTCACCCTAACCCTAACCCTAACACTAATCCCTAACCCTAACCCTTACCCTAACCCTAACCCTAAACCTAACCTTAACTCTAAAGATAACCCTAACCCTTACCCTTACCTTAAACCTAAACCTAACACTAACCCTAACAATAACACTTAACCTTACTCTAACCCTTAATGGTAACCCTAACCCTTACCCTAACCCTAACCCTAACACTTAACTTTACTCTAACCCTTAATGCTAACCCTAACCTTAAACCTAACCCTTACCCTTTCCCTAATCCTAACCCTAAACTTAACCCAAACCCTAACCCGAACCTTAACACTTACACTTACCTTAACCCTAATCCTAAACCTAAACCTAGCCCTAATTCTAACCCTAAACCTAACCCTAACCCTAACCCTTACTGTTACCCTAACCCTAACCCAAACCCTAACCCTAACCCTTACCCTTACCCTAACCCTAACCCTAAACCTAACCCTAACCCTAATCCTAACACTAAACCCTAACCCAACCCTAACCCTAACCCTAAACCTTACCCAAACCCTAACCCTTACCCTAACCCTAACCCTAAACCTTAGCCTAACCCTAATCCTAACCCTAACATTAAACCTAACCCTAACACTAACCATAAACCTTACCCTTACCCTAAACCTATCCCTAACCCTAACACTAACCTTAGCCTTAACCCTAACCCTAACCCTAAACCTTACCCTTACCCTAACCCTATCCCTAACCTTAATGCTAACCTAACCCTAACCCTAAACGTAACCCTAACCCTAACAGTTACCTTTACCTTAAGACTAACCCTAAACCGAAACCTAACCCTAATTCTAACCCTAACACTAATCCTAACCCTAAACCTAACCCTAACCCTAACCCTAACCCTTACTGTTACCCTAACCCTAACCCTAACCCTAACACTTACCCTTACCCTAACCCTAACTCTAACCCTAACCCTTACCCTAACCCTAACACTAAACCCTAACCCTACCCTAACCTTAACCCTAACCCTTACCCAAACCCTAACCCTTACCCTAACCCTAACCCTAACCCTAACCCTTAGCCTAACCCTAATCCTAACCCTAATATTAAACCTAACACTAACACTAACCCTAAACCTTACCCTTACCCTAAACCTATCCCTAACCCTAACACTAACCTTAGCCTTAACCCTAACCCTATCCCTAACCCTTAACCTAACCCTAACCCTAACCCTTACCCTTACCTTAACCCTAAACCTAACACTAACCCTAACCCTAACACTTAACCTTACTCTAACACTTAATGCTAACCCTAACCCTATACCTAACCCTTACCCTTTCCCTCACCCTAACCCTAATCTTAATCCTAACCCTAACCCTAACCTTAACACTTACACTTACATTAACCCTAATCCTAAACCTAAACCTAAACCTAATCCTAACCCTAAACCTAACCCTAACACTAACCCTTACTGTTACCCTAACCCTAACCCAATCCCTAACCCTAACACTTACCCTTACCCTAACCCTAACCCTAACCCTTACCCTAACCCTAACACTAAACCCTAACCCTAACCTAACACTAACCCTAACCCTTACCCAAACCATAACCCTTACCCTAACCCTAACCCTAACCCTTAGCCTAACCCTAAACCTAACCCTAACATTAAACCTAACCCTAACACTAACCCTAAACCTTACCCTTACCCTAAATCTATCCCTAACCCTAACACTAACCTTAGCCTTAACCCTAACCCTAATCCTAACCCTTACCCTAACCCTAACCCTAACCTTAATGCTAGCCTAACCCTAAACCTAAACCTAACCCTAACCCTAACAGTTACCTTTACCCTAAGCCTAACCCTAAACCGAAACCTAACCCTAATCCTAACCCTAAACCTAAACCTAACCCTAAACTTAACCCTAACCCTAAACCTAACCCTTACCCTTACCCTAACCCTAACACTAAACCTAACCCTAACTCTAAAACTAATCCTTACCCTCACCCTAACCCTAAACCTAACCCTACCCCTAACGCTAACCTTAACCCTTACCTTTACCCTAACCCTAAACCTAACCCAAACCCTAACCTTAATCCTCACACTTACCCTTCTCCTAACCCTTACCCTAACCCTTACCCTAACCTTAACCCTTACACTTACCTTAACCCTAATCCTACACCTAAACCTAACCCTAAACCTAACCCTAAACCTAACCCTAACCCTAACCCTAACCCTAACCCTTACTGTTACCCTAACCCTAACCCTAACCCTAACCCTAACCCTA
>JANJXV010000048.1:3892500-3900000 GCA_024803745.1 Megascapheus bottae
ACCCTAAACCTAACCCTAATCCCTATCCATAACCCTTACCCTAAAACTACCCTAACCCCTAACCCTAACCCTAACCCTAAACCTAACCCTAACCCTAACCCGAAACCTAACCCTTACCCTTACCCTAACGCTAACCTTAACCCTAACCCTAACCCTAAACATAACCCTAACCCTTACCCTAACCCTAACCCTATCCCTATCCCTACACTAACCCTATCCTAACCTTTACCCTTACTCTAAACCTAACCCTAACCCTAACCCTAACCCTTACCCTTACACTAACCCTAACCCTAACCCTAACTCTAACCCCTAACCCTAACCCTAACCTTATACATAACACTTACCCTAACCCTAACCCTAACCCTAAAACTCACCCTTACCCTTACTCTAAACTTAACCCTAAACCTAAACCTAACCCTAACCCTAACCCTAACTCTAACCCTAACCATAACCCTAATCCTAACCCTTAACCTCACCCTAACCCTACCCCTAACCCCAACCCTTACCCTAACCCTAACCCTAACCTTAACCCTTACCCTAACCCTAACCCTAATCCTTACCCTAACAATAACCCTAACCCTAAACCTAACCCTAACCCTTTCCCTAACCCTAACCTTAACCCTAAACCTAACCCTAACGCTAACACTAACCCTAAACCTAACTCTTACTCTTACTCTAAACCTAACCCTAAACCTAACCCTAACCCTAAATCTAACCCCTAACCCTATCTCTTACCCTTATACTATCCCTAACACTAACCCTAACCCTAACACTTACCCTAACCCTAAACCTAATCCTAAACCTAACCCTAACCCTTACCCTAACCCAAACCCTTACCCTAACCCTAACACTAACCCTAACCCCAACCGTAATAATTACCCTTACCCTAACCCTAAACCTAACCCTAACCGTTAACCTAACCCTAACCCTAAGCCTAAACCTAACCACTAATCCTAACCCTAACCCTAAACCAAACCCTAACCCCTAATCCTAACCCTTACCCTTAAGCTGTCCCTAAACCTAACCCTAACCCTAACCCTGACACTTACCCTAACCCTAACCTTAAACTTACCCTAACCCTAACCCTAAGTGTAACACTAAACCTAACCCTTACCCTAACCCTTACCCTCACCCTAACCCTAACCCTAACCCTAACCCCTAACCCTAACCCTTACCCTAACCCTAACCCTAAACCTAACCTTAACTCTAAAGATAACCCGAAACCTTACCCTAACCTTAACCCTAAACCTAACACTAACCCTAAACCTAACACTTAAACTTACTCTAACCCTTAATGCTAACCCTAACCCTAACCCTAACACTTAACCTTACTCTAACCCTTAATGCTAACCCTAACCCTAAACCTAACCCTTACACTTTCCCTAACCCTAAACCTAACCTTAAACCTAACACTAACCCTAACCTTAAAACTTACACTTACACTTACCTTAACCGTAATCCTAAACCTAAACCTAACCCTAACCCTTACTGTTACCCTAACCCTAACCCAAACCCTAACCCTAACCCTAACACTTACCCTTACCCTAACCCTAACCCTAACCCTAACCCTTACCCTAACCCTAACCCTAACACTAGACCCTAACCCTACCCTAACCGTAACCCTTACCCAAACAGTAACCCTTACCCTAACCCTAACCCTTAGCCTAACCCTAATCCTAACCCTAACATTAAACCTAACACTAACACTAACCCTAAACCTTACCCTTACCCTAAACCTATCCCTAACCCTAACACTAACCTTAGCCTTAACCCTAACCCTAACCCTAACCCTAACCCTTACCCTAAACCTAAACCTAACCCTTACCCTTACCCTAACCCTTACCCTAACCTTAATGCTAACCTAACCCTAACCCTTAACCTAACCCTAACCCTAACAGTTACCTTTACCCTAAGCCTAAACCCAAACCGAAATCTAACCCTAATCCTAACCCTAACCCTAAATCTAACCCTAAACTTAACCCTAACCCTAACCCTAACCCTTACCCTTACCCTAACCCTAACCCTAACCCTAAACCTAACCCTAAAGCTAAAACTAATCCTTACCCTCACCGTAACCCTAAACCTAACCCTAACCCTAACCCTAAACTTAACCCTTACCCTTGCCCTAACCCTAAACCTAACCCCTAACCCTAACCCTAACCCTAACCCTTACCCTTACCCTAACCCTAAACCTAAACTTAACCCTAAACCTAACAGTAACCCTAACCCTAACTCTTACCCTTAACCTAACCCCAAAGCTATGTCTAACCCTAACCCTAACCCTTACCCTTACCCTCACACGAACCCTTACGCTAAACCTCAACCTAAACCTAAACCTAACCCTAACCCTAAACCTTATCTTACCCCAACCCTACCCTAAACCTAAACCTAACAGTAACCCTAACCCTAACCCCTAACCGTAAACCTAACCCTAACCTTTACCCTTACCCTAACCCTAACCCTAATCTTAATGCTAACCCTACCCCTAACCCTAAACCTAACCTTAAACCTAACCCTAAACCTAACCCTAAAACTAACACTTGCCTTTACCCTAAGCCTAACCCTAAACCTAAACCTAACCCTAATCCTAAATCTAACCCTAAACTTAACCCTAACTGTAACCGTAACCCTTACGCTTACCCTAACCCTAACACTAAACCTAACCCTAATTCTAAAATTAATCCATACCCTCACCCTAACCCTAAACCTAACCCTAACCCTAACCCTAACCTTAACCCTTACCGTTACCCTAACCCTAAACCTAACCCAAACCCTAACCCTAATCCTAACACTTACCCTTACCCTAACCCTTACCCTAACACTTACCCTTACCCTAACCCTAACCCTTACCGTAACCCTAAACCTAACCCTAACCCTTACACTAACCCTAACCCTAACCCTAAACCTTACACTAACCCTAACCCTAACCCTAATTCCTATCCCTAAACCTTACCCTAAAACTAATCCTGAACCCTAAACCTAACCCTTACCCTAAAGCTAACCGTAACTCTTACCCTAACCCTGACCCTAATTCTAAACCTAACACTAACCCAAAACCTAACCCTTACCCTAACCCTAAACCTAAACCTTAGCCTAACCCTAACCCTAACCCTAACCTTCACCCTAACCCTAATACTAACCCTAACCCTTACCCTTACCCTAACCCTAACACTAACCCTAACACTAACCCTAGCCTTAACCCTAACCCTAGCCCTAAACCTTACCCTAGCCCTAACCCTAACCCTAACTCTTACCCTTAAGCTAACACTAACCCTAACACTTACCCTAACCCTAACAATAATCCTATGCCTTACACTTACTCTAACCCTAACCCTAACCCTTACCCTTACCCTAACCCTAACCCTAAACCTAACACTAACTCTAACACTAACGCGAACCCTAACCCTTACCCTAACACTAACCCTAACCCTAACCCTAACTCTTACCCTTACCCTAACCCTAACACTAATCCTAACCCTAACCCTAACCCTAAATCTCACAGTTACGCTTACCTTAACACTAACCCTAACCCTAACTTCACCCTAACCCTAAAACTTACCCTAACCCTAACACCTAAAAATAACCCTAACCATAACCCTTATCCGTAACCTAAACCTGACCCTAATGTTAAGCCTAAATCTAACAGTAACCCTAACCCTAACCCTTACCCTAACCCTAACCCTAAAACTAACCCTAACCCTAACCCTTACCCTTACCCTAACTCTAACCCTAATCTTAATGCTAACCCTACCCCTAACGCTAAACCTAACCTTAACCCTAACCCTAAACCTAACCCTAACCCTAACCCTTACCTTTACCCAAAGCCTAATCCTAAAACTAAACCTTACCCTAATCCTAACCCTAACACTAAACCTAACCCTAAACTTAACCCTAACCCTAACTGGAACCCTTACCCTTACCATAACCCTAACACTAAACCTATCCCTAAATATAAAACTAATCCTTACCCTCATCCGAACCCTAACCTAACCCTAACCCTAACCCTAACCTTAACCCTTACCCTTACCCTAACCCTAAACCTAACCCAAACCCTAACCCTAATCGTAACACTTACCCTTACCCTAACCCTTACCCTAACACTTACCCTTACCCTAACCCTAAACCTTACAGTAACCCTAAAACTAATCCTTACCCTCACCGTAACCCTAACCTAACCCTAACCCTAACCCTAACCTTAACCCTTACCCTTACCCTAACCCTAAACCTAACCCAAACCATAACCCAAATCGTAACACTTACCCTTACCCTAACCCTTAACCTAACACTTACCCTTACCCTAACCCTAAACCTTACAGTAACCCTAAACCTAACCCTAACCCTTACACTAACCCTAACCCTAACCCTAACCCTTACACTGACCATAAACCTAACCCTAATGCCTATAACTAACACTTACCCTAAAACTAATCCTGACCCCTAACCCTAACCCTAACCCTTAGCCTAAACCTAACCGTAACCCTTACCCTAACCTGACCCTAATTCTAACCCTAACCCTAACCCAAACCGTAACCCTTACCCTAACCCTAACCCTAAACCTTAGCCTAACCCTAACCCTAACACTAACCTTAACCCTAACCCTAACACTAACCCTAACCCTTACCCTTACCCTAACCCTAACCCTAACCCTAACACTAACCCTAGCCTTAACCCTAAACCTAGCCCTAAACCTTACCCTAACCCTAACCCTAAAACTAACCCTAACATTAATCCTAAGCCTTACACATATTCTAACCCTAACCCTAACCCTAACCCTTACCCTTACCCTAACCCTAACCCTAAACCTAACATTAACCCTAACACTAACCCTAACCCTAACCCTAACCCTAACCCTAACCCTAATTCTAACAGTTACCCTTACCTTAACCCTAACCCTAACCCTAACTTCACCCTAACCCTAAACCTTACCCTAATCCTAACTGAAAATCTATGCCTAACCCTAACCCTTACCCTAACCCTAACCCTAACACTAACCCTAAGCCTTACTCTTACCCTAACCCTAACCCCAAACCTAACCCTAACCCTAAACCGTACCCTTACCCTAACCCTAAATCTAACCCTAACCCTAACCCTAACATTTACCCTTACCATAACCCTAACCCTAACGTTAACCCTAAACCTAACAGTAACCCTAACCCTAACCCTTACCCTAAACCTAACCCTAAACCTAACGCTAACCCTAACCCTTACCCTTACCCTAACCCTAACCCTAACACTAATCCTTACCCTAAGCCTAACCGTAATCCTTATCCTAAGCCTAACCCAAACCCTAACCCTAAACCTAACCCTAAACCTAACCCTAACCCTTACCCTTACCCTAACCCTAAAGCTAACCCTTATCCTTACCCTAACCCTAACCCTAATCCTTACCCTAACCCTAACCCTAACCCTAAACTTAATGCCAAACTTAACACTAACCCTAAAACTAACCCTAACACTAACCAAAACCCTAACCCTAACCCTTACCCTTACCCTAACCCTAACACTAACCCTAACCCTAACCCCAAACCTAATTCTAACAGTTACCCTTACCCTAACCATAACCCTAACCCTAACCTTTACCCTAACCCTAAACCTTACCCTAACCCTAACCCCAAACCTATGCCTAACCCTAAACCTAACCCTAACCCTAACCCTTACCCTAACCCTAACCCTAACCCATACCCTTACTCTTTCCCTAACCCTAACCCTAAACCTATCCCTAAACCTAAACAGTACCCTTACCCTAACCCTAAATCTAACCCTAACCCTAACCCTAACCCCTAACCCTAACCCTAAAACTAACCCTTACCCTTACCCTACCCCTACACCTAACCCTAACCCAAAACAAACCGTAACACTAATCCTTACCCTAAGCCTAACCCTAACCCTAAACCTAACCCTAACCGTAAACCTAACCCTAAGCCTAACCCTAACCCTTACCCTTACATTAACCCTAAACCTAACCCCAATCCTAACCCTAACAATAATCCTTACCCTAAGCCTAACCCTAACCCTAATCCTAACCCTAACCCTAACCCTAACCCTAAACTTAACCCTAACCCTAACTCTAACCCTTACCCTTAACCTAACCCTAAACCTAACCCTTATCCTAAACCTAACCCTAACCTTAATGCTAACCTAAACCTAACCCTAAACCTAACCCTAACCCCAACAGTTACCTTTACCCTAAGGCTAACCCTAAACCGAAACCTAACCCTAATCCTAACCCTAACCCTAAATCTAAACCTAAACTTAACCCTAACCCTAACCCTAAACCTTACCCTTACCCTAACCCTAACACTAAACCTAACCCTAACACTAAAACTAATCCTTACCCTCACCCTAACCCTAAACCTAACCCTAACCATAATCCTAAACTTAACCCTTACCCTTACCCTAACCTTAAACCTAACCCAAACCCTAACCCTAATCCTAACACTTACCCTTCCCCTAACCCTTACCCTTATCCTAACCCTAACACTAACCCTAACCCTTACCCTAACCCTAACCCTAACCCTAACCCTTACCCTCATCGTAACACTAACCCTAACCCTAATCCCTATCCCTAAACCTTACCCTAAACCTAACCCTAACCCCTAACGCTAACCCTTACCCTAACCCTAACCCTTACCCTAATCCTAACCATAACTCTAACCCTAAACCTAACCCAAACCCTAACCCTTACCCTAAACCTAACCCTAACCCTTAGCCTAACGCTAGCCCTACCCCTAACCTAAACCCTAACCCTAACACTAACCCTAAACCTTACCCTTACCCTAACCCTATACCTAACCCTAACACTAACCCTAGCCTTAACCCTAACCCTAACCCTAACCCTAACCCTAACCCTTACCCTAACCCTATCCCTACCCTAACACTAACCCTAGCCTTAACTCTAACCCTAACCCTTCCCCTTTCCCTAACCCTAACCCTAACCCTAACCCTAACATTAATCCTAAGCCTTACACTTACCCTAACCCTAACCCTAACCCTAAACCTTACCCTTACCCTAACCCTAACCCTAACCCTAATACTAACCCTAACACTAACCCTAACCCTAAACCTAACCCTGACCCTTATCCTTACCCTAACCCTAACAAACCCTAACACTAACCCTAACCCTAATTCTAACAGTTACCCTTACCCTAAACCTAACCCTGTCCCTAACCTTTACCCTAACCCTAAAACTTACCCTACCCTAACCGCACACCTATGCCTAACCCTAAATCTTACCCTAACCCTAAACCTAACCCTAACCCTTACTCTTACCCTAACCCTAAACCCAAACCTAACCCTAACCCTAAACTGTACCCTTACTCTAACATAAATCTATCCCTAACCCTAAACCTAACCCCTAACCCTAACCCTAACCCTAACCATTACCCTTGCCCTAACCCTAAACATAAACTTAACCCTAAACCTAACAGTAACCCTAACCCTAACTCTTACCCTAAACCTAACCCCAAACCTATGCCTTACCCTAACCCTAACCCTTACCCT
>JANJXV010000048.1:3905000-3977500 GCA_024803745.1 Megascapheus bottae
TCCCTAACCCTAACCTTAACCCTAAACCTAAGCTTACGCTAACACTAACCCTAAACCTAACCCTTACTCTTACTCTAAACCTAACCCTAAACCTAACCCTAACCCTAAATCTAACCCCTAACCCTAACTCTTACCCTTATACTATCCCTAACACTAACCCTAACCCTAACACTTACCCTAACCCTAAACCTAATCCTAAACCTAACCCTAACCCTTACCCTAACCCTAACCCTTACCCTAACCCTAACACTAACCCTAACCCCAACCCTAACAATTACCCTTACCCTAACCCTAACCCTAACCCTTAACCTAACCCTAACCCGAAGCCTAACCCTAACCGCTAATCCTAACCCTAACCCTAAACCAAACCCTAACCCCTAATCCTAACCCTTACCCTTAAGCTGGCCCTAACACTAACCGTAACCCTAACCCTGACACTTACCCTAACCCTAACCTTACCTTACTCTAACCCTAACCCTAAGTCTAACACTAAACCTAACCCTTACCCTAACCCTTACCCTCACCCTAACCCTAACCCTAACCCTAACCCCTAACCCTAACCCTTACCCTAACCCTAACCCTAAACCTAACCTTAACTCTAAAGATAACCCGCAACCTTACCCTTACCTTAACCCTAAACCTAACACTAACCATAACCCGAACACTTAACCTTACTATAACCCTTAATGCTAACCCTAACCCTAACCCTAAACCTAACACTTAAACTTACTCTAACCCTTAATGCTAACCCTAACCCTAAACCTAACCCTTACCCTTTCCCTAACCCTAACCCTAACACTAACCCCAACCTTAAAACTTACACTTACACTTACCTTAACCCTAATCCTAAACCTAAACCTAACCCTAACCCTTACTGTTACCCTAACCCTAACCCAAACCCTAACAGTAACCCCAACACTTACCCTTACCCTAACCCTAACCCTAACTCTTACCCTAACCCTAACCCTAACACTAAACCCTAACCCTACCCTAACCCTAACCCTAAACCTTACCCAAACACTAAACCTTATCCTAACCCTAACCCTAACCCTTAGCCTAACCCTAATCCTAACCCTAACATTAAAACTAACACTAACACTAACCCTAAACCTTACCCTTACCCTAAACCTATCCCTAAACCTAACACAAAACTTAGCCTTAACCCTAACCCTAACCCTAACCCTTACCCTAACCCTAACCCTAAACCTTACCCTTACCCTAACCCTAACCCTAACCTTAATGCTAGTCTAACCCTAACCCTAAACCTAACCCTAACCCTAACAGTTACCTTTACCCTAAGCCTAACCCTAAACCGAAACCTAACCCTAATCCTAACCCTAAACCAAAACCTAACCCTAAACTTAACCCTAACCCTAACCCTAACCGTTACACTTACCCTAACCCTAACACTAAACCTAACCCTAACTCTAAAACTAATCCTTACCCTCACCCTAACCCTGAACCTAACCCTAACCCTAACCCTAAACTTATCCCTTACCCTTACCCTAACCCTAAACTTAACCTAAACCCTAACCCTAATCCTAACACTTACACTTCCCCTAACCCTTACCCTAACCCTTACCCTTACCCTAACCCTAACCCTAAACCTAACCCTAAACCTAACCCTTACCCTAACCCTAACCCTAACCCTAACCCTTGCACTAACGCTACCGTGACCCTAACCCTAAACCTAACCCTAATCCCTATCCCTAAACCTTACCATAAACCTAACCCTAACCCCTAACCCTAACCCTTACCCTAACCCTAACCCTAACCCTAACCCTTACCCTAATCCTAACCCTAACTCTAACCCTAACCGTAACCCAAACCCTAACCCTTACCCTAACCCTAACCCTAACCCTTAGCCTGACCCTAACCCTAACCCTAACCTTAACCTTAACCCTAACACTAACCCTAAACCTTACCCTTACCTAACCCTATCCCTAACCCTAACACTAACCCTAGCCTTAACCCTAACCCTAACCCTCACCCTAACCCTTACCCTAACCCTATCCCTACCCTAACAACAACCCTAGCCTTAACCCTAACCCTAACCCTTCCCCTTCCCCTAACCCTAACCCTAACCCTAACCCTAACATTAATCCTAAGCCTTACACTTACCCTAACCCTAACCCTAACCCTAAACCTTACCCTTACCCTAACCCTAACCCTAAACCTAACACTAACCCTAACACTAACCCTAACCCTAACCCTAACACTAACACTAACCCTAACCCTAAACCTTACCCTTACCCTAACTCTAACAAACCCTAACACTAACCCTAACCCTAACTCTAACAGTTACCCTTACCCTAACCCTAGCCCTGTTCCTAACCTTTAACCTAACCCTAAAACTTACCCTAACCCTAACCCCACACCTATGCCTAACCCTAAACCTTACCCTAACCCTAAACCTAACCCTAACCCTTACTCTTACCCTAACCCTAACTCCAAACCTAACCCTAACCCTAAACCGTACCCTTACTCTAACGTTAAATGTATACCTAACCCTAAACCTAACCCCTAACCCTAACCCTAACCCTAAACCTAAACTTAACCCTAAACCTAACCGTAAACCTTACCCTTACCCGAACCCTAACACTGAACCTAACCCTTACTCTAAAACTAATCCTTAAACTCACCCTAACCCTAAACCTAACCCTAACCCTAACCCTAAACTTAACCCTTACCCTTACCCTAACCCTAAACCTAACCCAAACCCTAGCCCTAATCTAACACTTACCCTTACCCTAACCCTTACCCTAACCCTTACCCTTACCCTAAACCTAACCCTAAACCTAACGCTTACCCTAACCCTAACCCTAACCCTAACCCTTACCCTAATCCTAACCCTAACCCTAAAGCTAATCCATATCCCTTAACCTTACCCTAAACCTAACCCTAACCCCTAACCCTAACCCTTACCCTAACCCTAACCCTAACCCTTACCCTAATCCTAACCCTAACTCTAACCCTAACCGTAACCCAAACCCTAACCCTTACCCTAACCCTAACCCTAACCCTTAGCCTGACCCTAACCCTAACCCTAACCTTAACCTTAACCCTAACACTAACCCTAAACCTTACCCTTACCTAACCCTATCCCTAACCCTAACACTAACCCTAGCCTTAAACCTATCCCTAACCCTCACCCTAACCCTTACCCTAACCCTATCCCTACCCTAACACTAACCCTAGCCTTAACCCTAACCCTAACCCTTCCCCTTCCCCTAACCCTAACCCTAACCCTAACATTAATCCTAAGCCTTACACTTACCCTAACCCTAACCCTAACCCTAAACCTTACCCTTACCCTAACCCTAACCCTAAACCTAACACTAACCCTAACACTAACCCTAACCCTAACCCTAACACTAACACTAACCCTAACCCTAATCCTTACCCTTACCCTAACTCTAACAAACCCTAACACTAACCCTAACCCTAATTCTAACAGTTACCCTTACCCTAACCCTAGCCCTGTCCCTAACCTTTACCCTAACCCTAAAACTTACCCTAACCCTAACCCCACACCTATGCCTAACCCTAAACCTTACCCTAACCCTAAACCTAACCCTAACCCTTACTCTTACCCTAACCCTAACTCCAAACCTAACCCTAACCCTAAACCGTACCCTAACTCTAATGTTAAATCTATACCTAACTTTAAACCTAACCCCTAACCCTAACCCTAACCCTAACCCTTACCCTAACCCTAAACCTAAACTTAACCCTAAACCTAACCGTAAACCTTACCCTTACCCGAACCCTAACACTAAACCTAACCCTAACTCTAAAACTAATCCTTAAACTCACCCTAACCCTAAACCTAACCCTAAACCTAACATTAAACTTAACCCTTACCCTTACCCTAACCCTAAACCTAACCCAAACCCTAGCCCTAATCTAACACTTACCCTTCCCCTAAACCTTACCCTAACCCTTACCCTTACCCTAAACCTAACCCTAAACCTAACGCTTACCCTAACCCTAACCCTAACCCTAACCCTTACCCTAATCCTAACCCTAACCCTAAACCTAATCCCTATCCCTTAACCTTACCCTAAACCTAACCCTAACCCCTAACACTAACCCTTACCCTAACGCTAACCCTCATCCTTACCCTAATCTTAACCCTAACTCTAACCCTAACCCTATCCCAAACGCTAACACCTTACCCTAACCCTAACCCTACCCCTTAGCCTAAACCTAACCCTAACCCTAACCTTAACCCTAACCCTAACACTAACCCTAAACCTTACCCTTACCCTAACCCTATCCCTAAGCCTAACACCAACCCTAGCCTTAACCCTAACCCTAACCCTAACCCTTACCCTAACCCTATCCCTACCCTAACACTAACCATAGCCTTAACCCTAGCCCTAAACCTTCCCCTTCCCCTAACCCTAACCCTAACCCTAACCCTAACCCTAACATTAATCCTAAGCCTTACACTTACCCTAACCATATCCCTAAACCTAAAACTTACCCTTACCATAACCCTAACCCTAAACCTAACACTAACCCTAACACTAACCCTAACCCTAACTCTAACCCTAACACTAACACTAACATTAACACTCACCCTAACCCTTACCCTTACCCTAACCCTAACAAACCCTAACACTAACCCTAACCCTAATTCTAACAGTTACCCTTACCCTAACCCTAAACCTGTCCCTAACCTTTACCCTAACCCTAAAACTTACCCTAACCCTAACCCCACACCTATGCCTAACCCTAAACCTTACCCTAACCCTAAACCTAACCCTAACCCTTACTCTTACCCTAACCTTAACACAAACCTAACCCTAACCCTAAACCGTACCCTTACTCTGACGTTAAATCTATACCTAACCATAAACCTAACCCCTAACCCTAACCCTAACCCTTACCCTTACCCTAACCCTAAACCTAAACTAACCCTAAACCTAACAGTAACCCTAACCCTAACCCTTACCCTAACCCTAACCCCAAACCTATGCCTAACCCTAACCCTAACCCTTACCCTTACCCTCACACGAACCCTTACCCTAAACCTCACCCTAACCCTAAGCCTAACCCTAATCCTTAACCTTACCCTTACCCCAACCCTACCCTGAAACTAAACCTAACCCTAACCCTAACCCTAACGCTAACCCCTAACCCTAAACCTAACCCTAACCCTTACCCTTACCCTAACCCTAACCCTAATCTTAATGCTAAGCCTACCCCTAACCCTAAACCTAACCTTAAACCTAACCCTAAACCTAACCCTAACCCTTACCTTTACCCTAAGCCTAACCCTAAACCTAAACCTAACCCTAATCCTAACCCTAACCCTAAACCTAACCCTAAACTTAACCCTAACCCTAACCGTAACCCATACATTTACGCTAAACCTAACACTAAACCTAACCCTAACCCTAAAACTAATCCTTACCCTCAACGTAACCCTAAATCTAACCCTAACCTTAACCCTTACCCTTACCCTAACAGTAAACCTAACCCAAACCCTAACCCTAATCCTAACACTTACCCTTACCCTAACCCTAACCCTAACCCTTACACTAACGCTACCGTAACCCTAACAATAACCCTTACACTAACCCTAACCCTAACCCTAATCCCTATCCCTAAACCTTACCATAAACCTAAACCTAACCCCTAACCCTAACCCTTACCCTAACCCTAACCCTAAACCTAACCCTAACCCTAACCCTTACCCTAATCCTAACCCTAACTCTAACCCTAACCCTAACTCTAACCCTAACCCTTACACTAACCCTAACCCTAACCCTTACCCTAACCCTAACCGTAACCCTAACCCTTACCCTAATCCAAACCCTAACTCTAACCCTAACCGTAACCCAAATCCTAACCCTTACCCTAACCCTAACCCTAACCCTTAGCCTGACCCTAACCCTAACCCTAACCTTAACCTTAACCCTAACACTAACCCTAAACCTTACCCTTAACCTAACCCTATCCCGAACCCTAACACTAACCCTAGCCTTAACCCTAACCCTAACCCTCACCCTAACCCTTACCCTAACGCTATCCCTACCCTAACACTAACCCTAGCCTTAACCCTAAACCTAACCCTTCCCCTTACCCTAACCCTAACCCTAACCCTAACCCTAACATTAATCCTAAGCCTTACACTTACCCTAACCCTAACCATAACCCTAAACCTTACCCTTACCCTAACCCTAACCCTAAACCTAACACTAACCCTAACACTAACCCTTACCCTAACCCTAACCCTAACACTAACACTAACCCTAACCCTAATCCTTACCCTTACCCTAACTCTAACAAAACATAACACTAACCCTAACCCTAATTCTAACAGTTACCCTTACCCTAACCCTAGCCCTGTCCCTAAACTTTACCCTAACCCCAGAACTTACCCTAACCCTAACCCCACACCTATGCCTAACCCTAAACCTTACCCTAACCCTAAACCTAACCCTAACCCTTACTCTTACCCTAACCTTAACTCCAAACCTAACACTAACCCTAAACCGTACCCTTACTCTAACGTTAAATCTATACCTTACCCTAAACCTAACCTCTAACCCTAACCCTAACCCTTACCCTTACCCTAACCCTAAAGCTAAACATAACACTAAACCTAACCGTAACGCTTACCCTTACCCTAACCCTAACACTAAACCTAACCCTAACTCTAAAACTAATCCTTACCCTCACCCTAACCCTAAACCTAACCCTAACCCTAACCCTAAACTTAACCCTTACCCTTACCCTAACCCTAAACCTAACCCAAACCCTAACCCTAATCCTAACACTTACCCTTCCCCTAACATTTACCCTAAACATTACCCTTACCCTAACCCTAACCCTAACCCTTACCCTAACCCTAACCCTAACCCTAACCCTTAAAGTAATCATAACCCTAACCCTAACCCTAATCCCTATCCCTTAACCTTACCCTAAACCTAACCCTAACCCCTAACCCTAACCCTTAACCTAACCCTAACCCTCACCGTTAAACTAATCTTAACCCTAACTCTAAACCTAACCCTATCCCAAACCCTAACCCTTACCCTAACCCTAACCCTAACCCTTAGCCTAACCCTAACCCTAACCCTAAACTTAACTCTAACCCTAACACTAACCCTAAACTTTACCCTTACCCTAACCCTATCCCTAACCCTAACACGAACCCTAGCCTTAACCCTAACCCTAACCCTAACCCTTGCCCTAACCCTATCCCTACCCTAACACTAACCCTAGCCTTAACCCTAACCCTAACCCTTAGCCGAACCCTAACCCTAACCCTAAACTTAACTCTAACCCTAACACTAACCCTAAACTTTACCCTTACCCTAACCCTAACCCTAACCCTAACATTAATCCTAAGCCTTACACTTACCCTAACCCTAACCCTAAACCTAAACCTTACCCTTACCCTAACCCTAACCCTAAACCTAACACTAACCCTAACACTAACCCTAACCCTAACCCTAACCCTAACCCTAAACCTAACCCTGTCCCTAACCTTTACCCTAACCCTAAAACTTACCCTAACCCTAACCCCACACCTATGCCTAACCCTAAACCTTACCCTAACCCTAACCCTAACCCTAAACTTAACCCTTACCCTTACCCTAACCCTAAACCTAACCCAAACCCTAGCCCTAATCCTAACACTTACCCTTCCCCTAACCCTTACCCTAACCCTTACTCTTACCCTAAACCTAACCCTAACCCTAACGCTTACCCTAACCCTAACCCTAACCCTAACCCTTACCCTAATCCTAACCCTAACCCTAAACCTAATCCCTATCCCTTAACCTTACCCTAAACCTAACCCTAACCCCTAACCTAACCCTTACCCTAACCCTAACCCTCATCCTTGCCCTAATCTTAACACTAACTCTAACCCTAACCCTATCCCAAACCATAACCCTTACCCTAACCCTAACCCTAACACTTAGCCTAACCCTAACCCTAATCCTAACCTTAACCCTAACCCTAACACTAACCCTAAACCTTACCCTTACCCTAACCCTATCCCTAACCCTAACACCAACCCTAGCCTTAACCCTAACCCTAACCCTAACCCTTACCCTAACCCTATCCCTACCCTAACACTAACCCTAGCCTTAACCCTAGCCCTAACCCTTCCCCTTACCCTAACCCTAACCCTAACCCTAACCTTAACCCTAACATTAATCCTAAGCCTTACACTTACCCTAACCCTAACCATAAACCTAAAACTTACCCTTACCCTAACCCTAACCCTAAACCTAACACTAACCCTAACACTAACCCTAACCCTAACCCTAACCTTAACCCTAACACTAACCCTAACCCTAACCCTAACCCTTACCCTTACCCTAACCCTAAAAAACCCTAACACTAACCCTAACCCTAATTCTAACAGTTACCCTTACCCTAACCCTTACTCTGTCGCTAACCTTTACCCTAACCCTAAAACTTACCCTAACCCTAACCCCACACCTATGCCTAACCCTAAACCTTACCCTAACCCTAACCCTAACCCTAACCCTTACCCTAACCCTATCCCTACCCTAACACTAACCCTAGCCTTAACCCTAGCCCTAACCCTTCCCCTTACCCTAACCCTAACCCTAACCCTAACCTTAACCCTAACATTAATCCTAAGCCTTACACTTACCCTAACCCTAACCATAAACCTAAAACTTACCCTTACCATAACCCTAACCCTAAACCTAACACTAACCCTAACACTAACCCTAACCCTAACCCTAACCTTAACCCTAACACTAACCCTAACCCTAACCCTTACCCTTACCCTAACCCTAAAAAACCCTAACACTAACCCTAACCCTAATTCTAACAGTTACCCTTACCCTAACCCTAACTCTGTCCCTAACCTTTACCCTAACCCTAAAACTTACCCTAACCCTAACCCCACACCTATGCCTAACCCTAAACCTTACCCTAACCCTAACCCTAACCCTAACCCTTACCCTAACACTATCCCTACCCTAACACTAACCCTAGCCTTAACCCTAACCCTAACCCTTCCCCTTCCCCTAACCCTAACCCTAACCCTAACATTAATCCTAAGCCTTACACTTACCCTAACCCTAACCCTAATCCTAAACCTTACCCTTACCCTAAACCTAACCCTAAACCTAACACTAACACTAACCCTAACCCTAACCCTTAACCTTACCCTAACCCTAACAAACCCTAACACTAACCCTAACCCTAATTCTAACAGTTACCCTTACCCTAACCCTAAACCTGTCCCTAACCTTTACACTAACCCTAAAACTTACCCTAACCCTAACCCCACACCTATGCCTAACCCTAAACCTTACCCTAACCCTAAACCTAACCCTAACCCTTACTCTTACCCTAACCTTAACACAAACCTAACCCTAACCCTAAACCGTACCCTTACTCTGACGTTAAATCTATACCTAACCATAAACCTAACCCCTAACCCTAACCCTAACCCTAACCCTTACCCTTACCCTAACCCTAAACCTAAACTTAACCCTAAACCTAACAGTAACCCTAACCCTAACCCTTCCCTAACCCTAACCCCAAACCTATGCCTAACCCTAACCCTAACCCTTACCCTTACCCTCACACGAACCATTACGCTAAACCTCACCCTAACCCTAAACCTAACCCTAACCCTTAACCTTACCCTTACCCCAACCCTACCCTGAACCTAAACCTAACGCTAACCCTAACCCTAACGCTAACCCCTAACCCTAAACCTAACCCTAACCCTTACCCTTACCCTAATCCTAACCCTAATCTTAATGCTAAGCCTACCCCTAACCCTAAACCTAACCTTAAACCTAACCCTTACCCTAACCCTTACCTTTACCCTAAGCCTAACCCTAAACCTAAACCTAACCCTAATCCTAACCCTAACCCTAAACCTAACCCTAAACTTAACCCTAACCCTAACCGTAACCCATACCCTTACGCTAAACCTAACACTAAACCTAACCCTTACTCTAAAACTAATCCTTACCCTCAACATAACACTAAATCTAACCCTAACCCTTACCCTAACCTTAACCCTTACCCTTACCCTAACCCTAAACCTAACCCAAACCCTAACCCTAATCCTAACAATTACCCTTACCCTAACCCTTACCCTAACACTTAGCCTTACCCTAACCCTAACCCTAACCCTAACCCAAACCCTTACCCTAACCCTAACCCTAACCCTAACCCTTACACTAAGGCTACCGTAACCCTAACCCTAACCCTTACACTAACCCTAAACCTAACCCTAATCCCTATCCCTCAACCTTACCATAAACCTAAACCTAACCCCTAACCCTAACCCTTACCCTAACCCTAACCCTAACCCTAACCCTTACCCTAATCCTAACCCTAACTCTAACCCTAACCCTAACTCTAACCCTAACCCTTACACTAACCCTAACCCTAACCCTTACCCTAACCCTAACCGTAACCCTAACCCTTACCCTAATCCAAACCCTAACTCGAACCCTAACCGTAACCCAAATCCTAACCCTTACCCTAACCCTAACCCTAACCCTTAGCCTGACCCTAACCCTAACCCTAAACTTAACCTTAACCCTAACAGTAACCCTAAACCTTACCCTTACCCTAACCCTATCCCGAACCCTAACACTAACCCTAGCCTTAACCCTAACCCTAACCCTCACCCTAACCCTTACCCTAAACCTATCCCTACCTTAACACTAACCCTAGCCTTAACCCTAAACCTAAACCTTCCCCTTACCCTAACCCTAACCCTAACCCTAACCCTAACATTAATCCTAAGCCTTACACTTACCCTAACCCTAACCCTAACCCTAAACCTTTCCCTTACCCTAACCCTAACCCTAAACCTAACACTAACCCTAACACTAACCCTTACCCTAACCCTAACCCTAACACTAACACTAAACCTAACCCTAATCCTTACCCTTACCCTAACTCTAACAAACCCTAACACTAACCCTAACCCTAATTCTAACAGTTACCCTTACCCTAACCCTAGCCCTGTCCCTAACCTTTACCCTAAATCCAAAACTTACCCTAACCCTAACCCCACACCTATGCCTAACCCTAAACCTTACCCAAACCCTAAATCTAAACCTAACCCTTACTCTTACCCTAACCCTAACTCCAAACCTAACCCTAACCCTAAACCGTACCCTTACTCAAACGTTAAATCTATACCTTACCCTACACCTAACCCCAAACCCTAACCCTAACCCTTCCCCTTACCCTAACCCTAAACCTAAACATAATATTAAACCTAACCGTAACGCTTACCCTTACCCTACCCTAACACTAAACCTAACCCTAACTCAAAAACTAATCCTTAACCTCACCCTAACCCTAAACCTAACCCTAACCCTAACCCTTACCCTAATCCTAACCCTAACCCTAACCCTAATCCCTATCCCTTAACCTTACCCTAAACCTAACCCTAACCCCTAACCCTAACACTTACCCTAACCCTAACCCTCACCCTTACCCTAATCTTAACCCTAACTCTAACCCTAACCCTATCCCAAACCCTAACCCTTACCCTAACCCTAACCCTACCCATTAGCCTAACCCTAACCCTAACCCTAATCTTAACCCTAACCCTAACACTAACCCTAAACCTTACCCTTACCCTAACCCTATCCCTCACCCTAACACGAACCCTAGACTTAACCCTATCCCTAACCCTAACCCTAACCCTTACCCTAACCCTATCCCTACCCTAACACTAAGCCTAGCCTTAACCCTAGCCCTAACCCTTCCCCTTACCCTAACCCTAACCCTAACCCTAACCCTAACATTAATCCTAAGCCTTACACTTACCCTAACCCTAACCCTAAACCTAAACCTTACCCTTACCCTAACCCTGACCCTAAACCTAACACTAACCCTAACACTAACCCTAACCCTAACCCTAACCCTAACCCTAACACTAACCCTAATCCTAACCCTAACCCTTACCCTTACCCTAACCCTAAAAAACCCTAACACTAACCCTAACCATAATTCTAACAGTTACCCTTACCCTAACCCTAACCCTGTCCCTAACCTTTACCCTAACCCTAAAACTTACCCTAACCCTAACCCCACACCTATGCCTAACCCTAAACCTTACCCTAACCCTAACCCTAACCCTAAACTTAACCCTTACCCTTACCCTAACCCTAAACCTAACCCAAACCCTAGCCCTAATCCTAACACTTACCCTTCCCCTCACCCCTACACTAACCCTTACTCTTACCCTAAACCTAACCCTAACCCTAACGCTTACCCTAACCCTAACCCTAACCCTAACCCTTACCCTAATCCTAACCCTAACCCTAAACCTAATCCCTATCCCTTAACCTTACCCTAAACCTAACCCTAACCCCTAACCCTAACCCTTACCCTAACCCTAACCCTCATCCTTACCCTAATCTTAACCCTAACTCTAACCCTAACCCTATCCCAAACCCTAACCCTTACCCTAACCCTAACCCTAACACTTAGCCTAACCCTAACCCTAACCCTAACCTTAACCCTAACACTAACCCTAAACCTTACCCTTACCCTAACCCTATCCCTAACCCTAACACCAAACCTAGCCTTAACCCTAACCCTAACCCTATCCCTTACCCTAACCCTATCCCTACCCTAACACTAACCCTAGCCTTAACCCTAGCCCTAACCCTTCCCCTTACCCTAACCCTAACCCTAACCCTAACCCTAAACCTAACATTAATCCTAAGCCTTACACTTACCCTAACCCTAACCCTAAACCTAAAACTTACCCTTACCCTAACCCTAACCCTATACCTAACACTAAACCTAACACTAACCCTAACCCTAAACCTAACAATAACCCTAACCCTAATCCTTACACTTACCCTAACTCTAATAAACCCTAACACTAACCCTAACCCTAATTCTAACAGTTACCCTTACCATAACCCTAACCCTGTCCCTAACCTTTACCCTAACCCTAAAACTTACCCTAACCCTAACCCCACACCTATGCCTAACCCTAAACCTTACCCTAACCCTAACCCTAACCCTAACCCTAACCCTTACCGTAACCCTATCCCTACCCTAACACTAAATCTAGCCTTAACCCTAACCCTAACCCTTCCCCTTACCCTAACGCTAACCCTAACCCTAAACCTAACATTAATCCTAAGCCTTACACTTACCCTAACCCTAACCCTAAACCTAAACCTTACCCTTACCCTAACCCTAACCCTAAACCTAACACTAACCCTAACACTAACCCTAACCCTAACTCTAACCCTAACACTAACACTAACCCTAACCCTAACCCTTACCCTTACGCTAACCCTAACAAACCCTAACACTAACCCTAACCCTAATTCTAACAGTTACCCTTACCCTAACCCTAACCCTGTCCCTAACCTTTATCCTAACCCTAAAACTTACCCTAACCCTAACCCCACACCTATGCCTAACCCTAAACCTTACCCTAACCCTAAACCTAACCCTAACCCTTACTCTTACCCTAACCTTAACCCCAAACCTAACCCTAACCCTAAACCTTACCCTTACCCTAACCCTAAACCTAAACTTAACCCTAAACCTAACAGTAACCCTAACCCTAACCCTTACCCTAACCCTAACCCCAAACCTATGCCTAACCCTAACCCTAACCCTTACCCTTACCCTCACACGAACCCTTACGCTAAACCTCACCCTAACCCTAAACCTAACCCTAACCCTAAACCTTACCCTTACCCCAACCCTACCCTGAACCTAAATCTAACCCTAACCCTAACCCTAACCCTAACCCCTAACCCTAAACCTAACCCTAACCCTTACCCTTACCCTAACCCTAACCCTAACCCTTACCTTTACCCTAAGCCTAACCCTAAACCTAAACCTAACCCTAATCCTAACCCTAACCCTAAACCTAACCATAAACTTAACCCTAACCCTAACCGTAACCCTTACCCTTACCCTAAACCTAACACTAAACATAACCCTAACTCTAAAACTAATCCTTACCCTGAACCTAACCCTAAATCTAACCCTAACCCTAAACCTAACACTAACCCTAACACTAACCCTAACCCTAACCCTAACACTAACCCTAACCCTAACCCTTACCCTTAGCCTAACCCTAACAAACCCTAACACTAACCCTAACCCTAATTAGAACAATGACCTTACCCTAACCCTAACCCTGTCCCTAACCTTTTCCCTAACCCTAAAACTTACCCTAACCCTACCCCCACACCTATGCCTAACCCTAAACCTTACCCTAACCCTAAACCTAACACTAACCCTTACTCTTACCCTAACATTAACCCCAAACCTAACCCTAACCCTAAACCGTACCCTTACTCTAACGTTAAATCTATACCTAACCATAAACCTAACCCCTAACCCTAACCCTAACCCTAACCCTTACCCTTACCCTAACCCTAAACCTAAACTTAACCCTAAAACTAACAGTAGCCCTAACCCTAACCCTTACCCTAACCCTAACACCAAACCTATGCCTAACCCTAACCCTAACCCTTACCCTTACCCGCACACGAACCCTTACGCTAAACCTCACCCTAACCCTAAACCTAACCCTAACCCTAAACCTCACCCTTACCCCAACCCTACCCTGAACCTAAACCTAACCCTAACCCTAACCCTAATCCTAACCCCTAACCCTAAACCTAACCCTAACCCTTACCCTTACCCTAACCCTAACCCTAACCCTTACCTTTACCCTAAGCCTAACCCTAAACCTAAACCTAACCCTAATCCTAACCCTAACCCTAAACCTAACCCTAAACTTAACCCTAACCCTAACCGTAACCCTTACCCTTACCCTAAACCTAACACTAAACCTAACCCTAAATCTAAAACTAATCCTTACCCTCAACCTAACCCTAAATCTAACCCTAACCCTAACCCTAACCTTAACCCTTACCGTTACCCTAACCCTAAACCTAACCCAAACCCTAACCCTAATCCTAACACTTACCCTTACATTAACCCTTACCCTAACACTTACCCTTACACTAACCCTAACCCTAACCCTAACCCTTACACTAACCCTAACCCTAACCCTAATCCCTATCCCTAACCCTTACCCTAAAACTAATCCTGAACCCTAACCCTAACCGTTAACCTAAACCTAACCCTAACCCTTACCCTAACCCTGACCCTAATTCTAACCCTAACACTAACCCAAACCCTAACCTTTACCCTAAACCTAACCCTAAACCTTAGCCTAACCCTAACCCTAACCCTAACCTTAACCCTAACCCTAACACTAACCCTAACCCTTACCCTTACCCTAACCCTAACACTAACCCTAACACTAACCCTAGCCTTAACCCTAACCCTAGCCCTAAACCTTGCCCTAACCCTAACCCTAACCTTTACCCTTACCCTAACACTAACCCTAACAATAATCCTAAGACTTACACTTACTCTAACCCTAACCCTAACCCTTACCCTTACCCTAACCCTAACCCTAAAGCTAACACTAACCCTAACACTAACCCTAACCCTAACCCTAACCCTAACACTAAACCTAACCCTAAACCTTACCCTTACCCTAACCCTAACACTAACCCTAACCCTAACCCTAACCCTATCCCTAATTCTAACAGTTACCCTTACCTTAACCCTATCCCTAACTTCACCCTAACCCTAACCCTTACCCTAACACTAACCCCAAACCTATACCTAAACCTAACCCTTACCCTAACCCTAACGCTAACCCTTACTCTTACCCTAACCCTAACCCTAAACCTAAACCAAACCCTAAACCGTACACTTACCCTAACCCTAAATCTAACCCTAAACCTAACCCTAACCCCTAAACCTAACCCTAACCCTAACCCTTACCCTTAACCTAACCCTAAACCTAATGTTAACCCTAAACCTAACAGTAACCCTAACCCTAACCCTTACCCTAACCCTAACCCTAAACCTAACCCTAACCCTAAACTTTGCCCTTACCCTAATCCTAAATCTAACCCTAACCCTAACCCTAATCCTTCCCCTAAGCCTAACCCTAATTCTAATCCTAAGCCTTACTCTAACCCTAACCCTAAACTTAACCCTAA
The DNA here is from genome assembly GCA_024803745.1 of Megascapheus bottae. Classification (NCBI taxonomy): domain Eukaryota; kingdom Metazoa; phylum Chordata; class Mammalia; order Rodentia; family Geomyidae; genus Megascapheus; species Megascapheus bottae. The sequence continues at coordinate 3,921,056 of JANJXV010000048.1, forward strand.
CCCTAACCCTAACCCTTACCTTTACCCTAACTGTAAACATAATCTTAATGCTAACCCTACCCCTACCCCTAAACCTAACCTTAACCCTAACCCTGAACCTAACCCTAACCCTAACACTTACCTTTACCCTAAGCCTAACCCTAAACCTAAACCTAACCCTAATCCTAACCCTAACCCTAAACCTAACCCTAAACTTAACCCTAAACCTAACTTTAAGCCTTACCCTTACCCTAACCCTAACACTAATCCTAACCCTAACTCTAAAACTAATCCTTACCCTCACCCTAACCCTAAACCTAACCCTAACCCTAACTCTAACCTTAACCCTTACACTTACCCTAAACCTAAACCTTACAGTAACCCTAAATCTAACCCTAACCCTTACACTAACCCTAACCCTAACCCTAACCCTTACACTAACCCTAAACCTAACCCTAATCCCTATCCATAACACTTACACTAAAACTAATCCTGACCCCTAACCCTAACCCTAACCCTTACCCCAAACCTAAACCTAACCCTTACCCTAACCCTGACCCTAATTCTAACCCTAACCCTAACCCAAACCCTAACCCTTATCCTAACCCTAACCCTAAACCTTAGCCTAACCCTAACCCTAACCCTAACCTTAACCCTAACCCTAACACTAACCCTAACCCTTACCCTTACCCTAACCCTAACCCTCACCCTAACACTAACCCTAGCCTTCACCCTAACCCTAGCCCTAAACCTTACCCTAACCCTAACCCTAACCCTAACGCTTACCCTTACCCTAACACTAACCCTAACACTAACCCTAACCCTAATATTAATCGTAAGCCTTACACTTATTCTAAACCTAACCCTAACCCTAACCCTTAGCCTTACCCTAACCCTAACCCTAACCCTAACCCTAACATTAACCCTAACACTAACCCTAACCCTAAGCCTAACCCTAATTCTAACAGTTACCCTTACCTTAACCCTAACCCTAACCCTAACCCTAACACTAACACTAACCCTAACCCTAATCCTTACCCTTACCCTAACTCTAACAAACCCTAACACTAACCCTAACCCTAATTCTAACAGTTACCCTTACCCTAACCCTAGCCCTGTCCCTAACCTTTACCCTCACCCCAAAACATACCCTAACCCTAAACCCACACCTATGCCTAACCCTAAACCTTACCCTACCCTAAACCTAACCCTAACCCTTACTCTTACCCTAACCCTAACTCCAAACCTAACCGTAACCCTAAACCGTACCCTTACTCTAACGTTAAATCTATACCTTACCCTAAACCTAACCCCTAACCCTAACCCTAACCCTAACCCTGAACCTTACCCTAACCCTAAACCTAAACATGACCCTAAACCTAACCGTAACCCTTACCCTTACCCTAACCCTAACACTAAACATAACCCTGACTCTAAAACTAATCCTTACCCTCACCCTAACACTAAACCTAACCCTAACCCTAACCCTAAACTTAACCCTTACCCTTACCCTAACCCTAAACCTAACCCAAACCCTAACCCTAATCCTAACACTTACCCTTCCCATAACCCTTACCCTAACCCTTACCCTTACCCTAACCCTAAACCTAACCCTAACGCATACCCTAACCCTAACCCTAACCCTTACCCTAATCCTAACCCTAACCCTAACCCTAATCCCTATCCCTTAACCTTACCATAAAACTAACCCTAACCCCTAACCCTAACACTTACCCTAACCCTAACCCTCACCCTTACCCTAATCTTAACCCTAACTCTCACCCTAACCCTATCCCAAACCCTAACCCTTACCCTAACCCTAACCCTAACCCTTAGCCTAACCCTAACCCTAACCCTAAACTTAACCCTAACCCTAACACTAACCCTAAACCTTACCCTTACCCTAACCCTATCCCTAACGCTTACACGAACCCTAGCCTTAACCCTAACCCTAACCCTAACCCTAACCCTTACCCTAACCCCATCCCTACCCTAACACTAACCCTAGCCTTAACCCTAGCCCTAACCCTTCCCCTTACCCTAACCCTAACCCTAACCCTAACCCTAACATTAATCCTAAGCCTTACACTTACCCTAACCCTAACCCTAACCCTTACCCTAACCCTAACCCTAATCCTAACCCTAACCCCAAACCTAACCTTAAACTTAACCCTAATCCTAACCGTAACCCTTACCCTTACCCTAACCCTAACACTAAACCTAACCCTAACTCTAAAACTAATCCTTACCCTCAACCTAACCCTAAATCAAACCCTAACCCTAACCCTAACCTTAACCCTTACCCTTACCCTAACCCTAAACCTAACCCAAACCCTAACCCTAATCCTAACACGTACCCTTACCCTAACCCTTATCCTAACACTTACCCTTACCCTAACCCTAACCCTTACCGTAACCCTAAACCTAACCCTAACCGTTACCCTAACCCTGACCCTAATTCTAACCCTAACACTAACCCAAACCCTAACCTTTACCCTAACCCTAACCCTAAACCTTAGCCTAACCCTAACCCTAACCCTAACCTTAACCCTAACCCTAACACTAACCCTAACCCTTACCCTTACCCTAACCCTAACACTAACCCTAACACTAACCCTAGCCTTAACCCTAACCCTAGCCCTATACCTTGCCCTAACCCTAACCCTAACCTTTACCCTTACCCTAACACTGACCCTAACAATAATCCTAAGACTTACACTTCCTCTAACCCTACCCCAACACTTACCCTTACCCTAACCCTAACCCTAAACCTAACACTAACCCTAACACTAACCCTAACCCTAACACTAACACTAACACTAACACTAACCCTAACCCTAACCCTTAACCTTACCCTAACCCTAACACTAACCCTAACCCTGACCCTAACCCTAATTCTAACAGTTACCCTTACCTTAACCCTAACCCTAACCCTAACTTCACCCTAACCCTAACCCTTACCCTAACACTAACCCCAAACCTATGCCTAAACCTAACCCTTACCCTAACCCTAACGCTAACCCTTACTCTTACCATAACCCTAACCCCAAACCTAAACCTAAACCTAAACCGTACCCTTACCCTAACCCTAAATCTAACCCTAAACCTAACCCTAACCCCTAAACCTAACCCTAACCCTAACCCTTACCATTAACCTAACCCTAAACCTAATGTTACCCCTAAACCTAACAGTAACCCTAACCCTAACCCTTACCCTAACCCTAACCCTAAACCTAACCCTAAATCTAACCTTTACCCTTACCCTAATCCTAAATCTAACCCTAACCCTAAACCTAATCCTTCCCCTAAGCCTAACCCTAATTCTTATCCTAACCCTTACCATAACCCTAACCCTAAACTTAACCCGAACCCTAACCCTAAACCTTACCCTTACCCTAACTCTAACCATAATCTTAATGCTAACCCTACCCCTAACCCTAAACCTAACCTTAACCCTAACCCTAAACCTAACCCTAACCCTAACCCTTACCTTTACCCTAAGCCTAACCCTAAATCTAAACCTAACCCTAATCCTAACCCTAACCCTAAACCTAACCCTAAACTTAACCCTAAACCTAACTGTAAGCCTTACCCTTACCCTAACCCTAACACTAAACCTAACCCTAACTCTAAAACTAATCCTTACCCTCACCCTAACCCTAAACCTAACCCTAACCCTAACCCTAACCTTAACCCTTACCCTTACCCTAACCCTAAACCTTACCGTAACGCTAAACCTAACCCTAACCCTTACACTAACCCTAACCCTAACGCTTACACTAACCCTAAACCTAACCCTAATCCCTATCCCTAACACTTACACTAAAACTAATCCTGACCCCTAACCCTAAACCTAACCCTTACCCCAAACCTAACCCTAACCCTTACCCTAACCCTGACCTTAATTCTAACCCTAACCCTAACCCAAACCCTAACCCTTATCCTAACCCTAACCCTAAACCTTAGCCTAACCATAACCCTAACCCTAACCTTAACCCTAACCCTAACACTAACCCTAACCCTTACCCTTACCCTAACCCTAACCCTAACCCAAACACTAACTCTAGGCTTAACCCTAACACTAACAATAACCCTAATATTAATCGTAAGCCTTACACTTATTCTAACCCTAACCCTAACCCTAACCCTTACCCTTACCCTAACCCTAACCCTAACCCTAACATTAACCCTAACACTAACCCTAACCCTAAGGCTAACCCTAATTCTAACAGTTACCCTTACCTTAACGTTACCCTAACCCTAACTTCACCCTAACCCTATACCTTACTCTAACCCTAACCGAAAACCTATGCCTAACCCTAACCCTTACCCTAACCCTAACCCTAACCCTAACCCTCACTCTTACCCTAACCCTAACAACAAACCTAACCCGAACCCTAAACCGTACCATTACCCTAACCCTAAATCTAACCCTAACCCTAACCCTAACCCCTAAACCTAACCCTAACCCTAACCCTTACACTTAACCTAACCCTAACCCTAACGTTAACCCTAAACCTAACAGTAACACTAACCCTAACCCTTACCCTAACCCTAACCCTAACCCTAACCCTAAACCTAACCCTAACCCTAACCCTTACCCTTACCCTAAACCTAAACCTAACCCTAACCCTAACACTAATCCTTACCCTAAGCCTAACCCTAATCCTTATCCTAAGCCTAACCCTAACCCTAACCCTAAAATTAACCCTAAACTTAACCCTAACCCTTACCCTTACCCTAACTCTAAACCTAACCCTTATCCTTACACTTACCCTAACCCTAACCCTAACTCTTACCCTAACCCTAACCCTAACCCTAAACTTAATGCTAACCTTAACACTAACCCTAACCCTAACCCTAACCCTAACCTTAACCCCCACACTAACCCTAACCCTAACCCTAACCCTAAACTAACCCTAAACTGAACCTTAACCCTAACCCTTACTCTTACCGTAACTCTAACCCTAACCCTAACCCTTAATGTAATACTAACCCTAATCCTAAACCTGACCCTTACCCTAACCCTAACCTTACAGTTGCCCTAACCCTAACCCTAACCCTAACGTTAACACTTACCCTAACCCTAACCCTAACCCTAACCCTTACCCTAATCCTATCCCTAACCCTAACCCTTACGTTAACCCTAAGCCTAACACTAATCCCTAACTCTAAAACATAACCTAACCATAACCCTAACCCTAACACTTACTTACCCTAATCCTAAACCTAAATCTTACCCTAACCCTAACCCTAACCCTAACCCTTACCGTAACCCTAACCCTAACCCTTACCCTAACCCTAACCCTAACCCTAACACATACCCTTACCCTAACCCTAACCCTAACCCTAACCCTAACCCTAACCCAAACCTAACCCTAAACCTAACCCTAACCCTAACCCTTACAGTAACCCTAACCCTAACCCTAACCCTAACACATATCCTTACCCTAACCCTAACACTAACCCTAACCCTAACCCAAAACCTAACCCTAAACCTAACCCTAAACCTAACCCTAACCCTAACCTTAACCCCAACACTAAACCTTACCCTAACCCTAACGCATACCCTTACCCTAACGCTAACACTAAACCTAATCTTAACCCTAACCCTAAACCTAACCCTTACCCTAACCCTAACCCTAATCCTAACCCTAACCCTTATACTTTTCCTAACCCTAAACCTAACCCTAACCCTTACCCTTACCCTAACGCTATCCCTTACTCTAACACTAACCCTAACACATAACCTTACCGTAACCCTAACCCTAAACCTAAACGTAACCCTAAAGCTAACCCTTAACCTGACCCTAACCCTAACCCTAACACTAACCTTAACCCCAACACAAAACCTAACCTTAACCCTAATCCTAACCCTAAAACTTACGCTTAACCTAACCCTAACCCTAACCCTAAACCTAACCATAACCCTAACCTATCCCTAACTCTTACCCTTACCCTACTGCTAACCCTAACCCTAACCCTAACACTTACCCTTACACTAACCCTAACCCTAATCTTAACCCCAACCCTAAACCTAACCCTAACCCTAACCCGAACTCGAACCGGAACCCTACCTCTTATCCTAACCCTATCCCTAACCCTAACCCTTAACCTAACCCTAACACTAACGCTAACCCCTAACCCTAACCCTAACCCAAACCCTAAGCCCTAACCCTAACCCTAACCCTTAGCCTTATCCTAACCATAACCCTAACCCTAACACTTATTCTTACCGTAAATCCAACCCTAACCCAAACCCTAACCCTAACCCTTACCCTAAACCTAACCCTAAACCTAACCCTAACCCTAACCCTAACCCTTACCCTTACCCTAACCCTAAACCTAAATTTAAACCTAACACTAACCCTAACCCTTACCCTTACCCTAACCCTAATCCTAACCCTAACCCTAAACCATACCCTTACCATAAACCTATACCTAAACCTTACCTTAAACCTAACCCTAACCCTAACCCTAACACATAACCTTACCCTAACCCTAACCCTAACCCTAAACCTTACCTTAAACCTAACCCTAACCCTAACCCTAACACATACCCTAACCCTAACCCTAACCCTAACCCTAAACCTTACCTTAACCCTAACCCTAACCCTAACCCTAACCCATACCCTTACCCTAACGCTAACCCTAAACCTAACTCTAAACCGAACACTAACACTAACATTACCCCTAACCCTAACCCTTACCCTTACCCTAAACCTAACCCTAACCCTAACCCTAGCCCTTAACCTAAGCCTAACCCTAATCCTAACCCTAACCGTTACCCAAACCCTAACCCTAACCCTAAAACTAACCCTAACCCTAACCTTAACCCTAACCTTACCCTTACCGCAACCCTAACCCTAAACCTAAACCTAACACTAACCCTAACCTTACAGTTACCCTAACCCTAACCCTAACCCTAAACCTAACCCTTACCCTAACCCTAACACTAACCCTAACCCTTACCCTAATCCTAACCCTAAAGCTAACCCCTAACCCTGACCCATAACCTAACCCTAAAACTAAACCTAACCCTTACCCTAACCCTAACCCTAACCCTATGCCTAAACGTAACCCTTACCCTAACCCTAACCCTAACCCTAACACTTACCATTACCCTAACCCCAAACCTAACCCTAAACCTAACCCTAACCCTAACCCTTAACCTTACCCTAACCGTAAACCTAACCCTAACCTTAAACCTTACCCTTACCTTAAACCTCACCCTAAACCATACCCTAAACCTAACCCTAATCCTAACCCTAACCCTTACCCTTATATTAACCCTAACACTAACCCTAACCCTAACACATACCCTTACGCTAACCCTAACCCTAACACTAACAGTAAAAATAAACCTAACCCTAAACCTAACCCAAATCCTAACCCTAACCCTAACCCTAACCTTAACCCCAACACTAAACCTATACCTAACCCATACCTTTACCCTAACGCTAACCCTAAACCTAACCTTAACCATAATACTAACCCTAACCCTTAACCTGACCCTAACCCTAATCCTAACCCTAACACTTACCCTTATCCTAACCCTAACCCTAACGCTAAACCTAACCCTAAACCTAACCTTAACCCTAACCCTTACCCTTACCCTAACCTAAATCTAACCCTAACCCTAAACCTAACACTAACCCTAACACTAACCCTAACACTAACCCTTACCCTTACCCTAACCCTAAACCTAAACCTAACCCTAGTCCTTACTCTTACCCTAACCCTAAACGATAACCCTAAACCTAACCCTAACCTTTAACCTAACCCCAACCCTAATCCTAACCCTAACCCTTACCCTAACCCTAACCCTAAAACTAACCTAACCCTAAACTTAACCCTAACCCTTATCCTTACCTTAACCCTAACCCTAACCCTAACCCTAACCCTAAATCTAACACTAACCCTAGCCCTAACCCTTACCCTTACCCTAACTCTAACCTTACAGTTACCCTAACCCTAACGCGAACCCTTACCCTAACCCTAACCCTAACCATAACCATTACCCTAACCCTAACCCTAACGCTTACCCTTACCCTAACACTAAACCTAAACCTAAACCTTACACTTACCCTAACCCTAAACCTAAATCTAACCCTAACCCTAACCCTAACTCTATCCCTAACCCTTACCCTAACCCTTACCCTAACCCTAACCCTAACCCTTACCCTTACCCTAACCCTAAACCTAACCCTAACCCTAACCATAACCCTAACCTTAACCCTAACCCTAACCATAACCCTTGCCCTTACCCTAACCCTACCCCTAAACCTAACCCTAACCATAAATTAACCCTAACCCCTAACTCTAACCCTAACCCTAACCCTTACCCTTATTCTAACCCTAACCCTAACCTAACACTTACCCTTACCCTAATCCCTACCCTAATCCTAACCCTAACCCTATCCCTTACCCTAACCCTAACCCTAACCCTTACCTTAACACTTACCCTAACCCCAACCCTAACCTAACCCTTACCCTTACCCTAACCCTAACCCTAACCTTAACCCTAACACTAACCCTAACCCTAACACTTACCCTAACCCTAACCCTAATCCTAACCCTAACCGTAACCCTAACCCTAACCCTAACCATAAACCTAACCAAAACCCTAACCCTAACGCTAACCCCGAACCCTACCCTAAACCTAACCCTTACCCTAACCCTAACCTTAAGCCCAACACTACCCTAACCCTAACACCAACTCTTACCCGAACCCTAACACTTATTCTTACACTAACCCTAATCCTAACCTTAACCCCAACCCTAAACCTAACCCTAACCCTCAGCCTAACCCTTACCCTAACCCTAAACTTAACCCCAACCCCAAACCTAATCCTAACTCTAAACCTAACCTTTACCCTAAAACTAACCCTAACTGTAACCCTAACCCTAAACCTTGCCATTACCTTAACCCTAAACCTAACACTAACCTTTACCCTTACCCTAACGCTATCCCTAACTCTAACCCTAAACCTAACTCTAACACATACCCTTACCCTAACCCTAAACCTAACTTTATCCCCTACACTAAACCTAACCCTAACCCTAAACCTTACCCTAACCCTAACCCTTACGCTTACCCTAACCCTAACCCAAAACTAACCTTAACCCTAACCCTATCCCTAACCCTATCCCTTACAATTACACTAACCCTAACCCTAAACCTAACCCTAACCGTAACCCCTAACCCTAACCCTAACCCTAACCCTTACCCTTACCCTAATGCTAACCCTAACCCTAACCCTAACCCTTACCCTTACACTAACCCTAACCCTAACTCTAACCCTAACCCTAAAACTAACACTTACACTTACCCTAACCCTAACCCGAACCCGAACCCTAACCCTTATCTTAACCCTATCCCTAAGCCTAACCCTTAACCTAACCCTAACACTAACCCTAACCCCTAACCCTAAAGATTACGCTAAACCTAACCCTAACCCTAACACCTAACCCTAACCCTAACCCTAACCCTTACCCTTATTCTAAACATAACGCTAACCCTAATACTTATCCTTACCCTAACACCAAACCTAACCCTAACCCTAACCCTTACCCTAACCCGAATCTATCTCTAACCCTTACCCTTACCGTAACCCTAACCCTAACCATAACCCTAAACCTTACCCTTACCCTAAAACTAAACCTAAACCTTACCCTAAACCTAACCCTAACCCTAAAACTGACCTTTACCCTTATCTTAACCCTAACCCTAAACCTAACCCTTACACTTACCCTAACGCTACACTAACCCTAACCCTAACCCGAACCCTAACACATACCCTTACCCTAACCCTAACCCTAACCCTAACCCTAACCCAAAACTTAACACTAAACCTAACCCTAACCCTAACCTTAAACCCAACACTAAACCGAACCCTAACCCTAACCCTAACCCATACCCTTACCCTAACGCTAACCCTAAACCTAAACTTAACCCTAACCCTAACCCTAACCCTTACCTTAACCATAACTCTAATCCTAACCCTACACTTACCCTTATCCTAACCCTAACCCTAACCCTAAACCTAACCCTAACCCTAACCTTAACCCTAACCCTTACCCTTACCCTAACCCTAACCCTAACTCTAAACCTAACACTAACCCTAACACTAACCCTAACCCTAACCCTTACCCTTACCCTAAACGTTACCCTAACCCTAACCCTAATCCTAACCCTTACTCTTACCCTAACCCTAACCGTAAACCTAACACTAACCCCAACCCTAACCCTTAACGAAACCCTAAACCTAACCCTAACCCTCACCCTTAACCTTACCCTAACCCTAACCCTAAACCTTACCCTTACCGTATCCATAACCCTAACCCTAACTCTATCCCTAAACCTAACACTAACCCTAAATATAACCCTTACCCTTACCCTAACCCTAACCTTACAGTTACCCTAACCCTAACCCTAACCCTAACCCTAACCCTAACACTTACCCTAACCCTAACCCTAAGCCTAACCCTTACCCTTACCCTAACCCTAACCCTAACCCTAACCTGAAACCTAACACTAACCCTAACACTAACAGTAAAACTAACCCTTACCCTTACCCTTACCCTAACCCTAACCCTAACCCTAACCCTAACCCTTACTCTTATCCTAACCCTAACCGTAAACCTAACCCTAACCCTAACCCTAACCCTTAACCTAACCCTAACCCTAATCCTAACCCTAACCCTTACCCTTACCCTAACCCTAACCCTAAATACTAACCCTAACCCTAAACTTAACCCTAAACCTTACCCTTACCGTAACCCTAAACCTAACCCTAATCCTAACGTAAACCTAACACTAACCCAAAAACTAAACCTTACCCTTACCCTAACCCTAACCTTACAGTTACCATAACCCTAACCCTAACCCTAACTGTTGCCCTAACCCTAACACTAACCCTAATCCTTACACTAATCCTAACTGTAAACCTAACCCCTAACCCTGACCCATAACCTAACCGTAAACCTAAACCTAACCCTTACCCTAAACCTAACCCTAACCCAATTCCTAACCCTAAACCTTACCCTAACACTAACCCTAACCCTAACCCTTAGCCTTATCCTAACCCTAAACCTAACCCTAACCCTAACCCTAAACCTTACAATTACCCTAAACCTAACCCTAAACCTTACCCTAAAACTAACCCTAACCCTAACCTTAACCCTTACCTTTATCTTAACCCTAACCCTAACCCTAACCCTTACACTTACCCTAACGCTAACCGTAACCCTAACACTATCCCTAAACCTAACACATACCCTTACCCTAACCCTAACCCTACCCGAAACCCTAAACCTAACCCTAAGCCTAACCCAAACCATAACCCTTACCCTAACCCTAACCTTAACCCCAAAACTAAACCTAACCCTAACCCTAACCCTAACCCATACCCTTACCCTAACGCTAACCCTAAACCTAACCTTAACCCTAACCCTAACCCTAACCCTTACCCTGACGCTAACCCTAATCCTAACCCTAACCCTTACCCTTATCATAACCCTAACCCTAACCCTAACCATAAACCTAACACTAACCCTAACCCTAACCCTTACCCTTACCCTAACTGTAAACTTACAGGTACCGTAACCCTAACCTAACCCTAACCCTAACACTTACCCTAACCCTAATCCTAGCCCTAACCCTTACCCTAAACCTAACCCTAAACATAACCCTTAACCTAACCCTAACCCCTAACCCTAACCCATAACGTATCCCTAACCCTAAACCAAACCCTTACCCTTAACCGAACCCTAAACCTAACTCTAAACCTAACCCTAACCCTAACTCTATCCCTAACCCTTACCATATCCCTAACCCTAACCCTTACCCTAACCCTAACCCTAACCATAAACTTAACCCTAACGCTAACCCTAACCCTAACCCTTACCCTTACAATAACCCTAACCCTAACCCTACCTCTAAACCTAACCATAACCCTAACATTAACCCTAAACCTAACCCTAACCCTAACCCTAACCCTAACCCTTACCATTATTCTAACCCTAACCCTAACCTAACACTTACCCTTACCCTAATCCCTACCCTAATCCTAACCCTAACCCTAAAACTTACCCTTACACTAAAACTAACCCTAACCTTACTCTAAACCTAACCCTAACCCTAACCCTAACCCTTACTCTAACACTTACCTTAATCCCAACCCTAACCCAAACCCTTACCCTTACACTAACCCTAACCCTAACCTTAACCCCAACCCTAAACCTAACCCTAATTCTAACATTAACCCTTACCTTAACCCTAACTCTAACCCTAACCCTAACACTTACCCTAAACCTAAGACTAATCCTAACCCTAACCCTAACCCTAACCCTAACCCTTAACCTAACACTAACATTAACCCTATCACCGAACCCTAACCCTTACCCTAACCCTAATCCTAACCTAACGCTTACCTTAACCCTAACACTAAATCTAACCCTAACGCTTACCCTAACCCTAAGACTAACCCTAACCCTAACCATTATCCTAACCCTAACCCTAACCCTAACACTAAACCCTAACCCTAACCCTAACCCTTACCCTTCCCCTAACCCTTACCCTAACCCTAAACCTAACCGTAACCCTAACACTAACCCTAACTCTTACCCTTACCCTAACCCTAACCCTATCCCTAACCCTAACCCTAAACCTTACCCTTAACCTAAAACTAACCATAAACCTTACGCTAAACCTAACCCTAACCCAAACCCATACCCTAAACTTAACCTAAACCCAAACACTAACCCTAACCTTTACCCTTACCCTAACACTAACCCTAACCTTAACCCCAACCCTAAACCTAACCCTTACCCTAAACCTAACCCTAAGCCTAACCCTAACCCTTACCCTTATCTTATCCCTAAACCTAACTCTAACAATAAACCTAACCCTTACCCTAAACCTAACCCTAACCCTAACCCTTACCCTTACCTTATCCCTAAACCTAACCCTAACCCTTACCGTTACCCTAACGCTAACCCTAACTCTAACCCTAACACTAACACATACCCTTAACCTAAACCTAACCCTAAATGTAACCCTAAAGCTAACCCTAAACCTATACCTAACCCTAACCCTAACCCTAACCTTAACCCCAACACTAAACCTAACTCTTACCCTTACCCTAACCCTAACCCTAACACTAAACCTAACCCTAAATCTTACCCTTACCCGAAACCTAACCCTAACCCTTACGCTAAACCTAACCCTAACCCGAAACCTTACCCTTACCGTAACCCTAACCTTAACCCTTACCCTTACCCTAATCCTAACCTTACAGTTACCCTAACCCTAACCCTAACCTTAACACTTACCTTAACCCTAACCCTAACCCTTACCCTAACCCTATCCCTAACCCTAACACTTACCTTAACCCTAACCCTAACACTAACCCCTAACTCTAACCCATAACCTAACCCTAACCCTAACCCTAACCCTTACCCTTACCCTAACCCTAAACCTAACTCTAAACCTAAACCTAACCCTAACCCTAACCCTAACCCTTACCCTAACCCTAACCCTAATCCTAATCCTAAACCTAACCCTAACCCTTACCCTAACCCTAAACCTAAACGTAACCCTAACCCTAACCCTAAATCTTACCCTTACCCTAACCCTAACCCTATCCCTCACCCTAAACCTTACCCTTACCCTAAAACTAACCATACGCTAAACCTAACGCTAACCCTAACCCAAACCCATACCCTAAACTTAACCTAAACCCCAACACTAACCCAAACCCTAAACCTAACTCTTACCCTAACCTTAACCCTAACACTAAGCCTTACCCTTACCCTAACCCTAACGCTAACCTTAACCCTAACGCTAAACCTAACCCCAACCCTAACCCTAACACTTACCCTAACCCTAACCTTAACCCCAACAGTAACCCTAACCCTAACCCTAACAATTACCCTAACCCTAACCCTAACCCTAACCTTTACCCTTACCCTAACACTAACCCTAACCTTAACCCCAACCCCAAAGCTAACCCTTACCCAAAACCTAACCCTAACCCTAACCCTAATACTTACCCTTATCTTATCCCTAAACCTAACTCTAACGCTAAACCTAACACTTACCCTAAACCTAACCCTAACCCTAACCCTAAACCTTACCCTTACCTTATCCCTAAACCTAACCCTAACCCTTACCTTTACCCTAACGCTAACCCTAACTCTAACCCTAACACTAACACATACCCTTAACCTAAACCTAACCCTAAATGTAAACCTAAAGCAAACCCTAAACCTATACCTAACCCTAACCCTAACCTTAACCCCAACACTAAACCTAAGTCTTACCCTTACCCTAACCCTAACCCTAACACTAACCCTAACCCTAAATCTTACCCTTACCCGAAACCTAACCCTAACCCTAACTCTAAACCTTAGCCTTACCCTAAACCTAACCTTAACCCTTACCTTAAACCTAACCCTCACCCTAACCCTAGCACATACCCTTATCCTAGCCCTAACCCTAACCCTAACCCTAACCCTAAACCTTACCCTAACCCTAACCCTAACCCTAACCCTTAACCTAACCCTAATCTTAACCTCAACACTACACCTAACCCTAAACCTAACCCTAACCCTTACCCTTACCCTAACCCTAAACCTAACCCTAACCCTAACCCTAACGACAACCCTAACCCTAAATCTAACCCTTACCCTTACCCTAACCCTAACCCTAACCCTAACCTTACACTTATCCTAACACTAACCGTAAACCTAACCCTAACGCTAACCCTAAACGTAACCATAACCCTAAACCTAAACCTTGACCTTAACTTAAACTTAACCCTAAACTTCAAACTAACCCAAACCCTAACCCCTAACCCTGACCCTAACCCTAACCTTTACCCTTACCCTAACCCTAACACTAAACCTAACCCTAACCAGAACACTTACCCTAACCCTAACCCTAACCCTTACACTACCCTTCCCTATCCCTAAACCTAACCCTAACCCTATCCCTAACCCTTACCGTTACCCTTAGCCTAACCCAAACCCTAACTCTAAACCTTACCCTTACCCTAAACCTAACCTTAACCCTTAACCTAAACATAACCCTAACCCTAACCCTAGCACATACCCTTACCCTAACCCTAACCCTTAACCCCAACACTACACCTAACCCTAATCCTAACCCTAACCCTTACACTTACCCTAACCCTTAGCCTAACCCAAACCCTAACTCTAAACCTTACCCTTACCCTAAACCTAACCTTAACCCTTAACCTAAACATAACAATAACCCTAACCCTAGCACATACCCTTACCCTAACCCTAACCTTAACCCCAACACTACACCTAACCCTAATCCTAACCCTAACCCTTACCCTTACCCTAACCCTAACCCTAACCCTAACCCTAACCCTAACTCTAACCATAACCCTAACCCTTACCCTAACCCTAACTCTAACCCTAACCCTAACCCTTACACTTACCCTAATCCTAACCTTAACCCTAACCCTTACCCTTACCCTAACCCTAACCCTAACACTTATCCTAACCATAACCCTAACCCTAACCCTACCACTTACACTAACCCGAACCCTAACCCTAACACCAACCTTTACCCTAAACCTAACCCTAACCCTAACCCTAACCCTTACGCTAACCCTAACCCTAACCCTAACCCTAACCTTAAACCTACCCCTAACCTTAACCCTAAATCTAACCCTTACCCTAACCCTAACCCAAAACCTAACCCTAACCCACCCTAACCCTTACCCTAACCCTAACCCTAACCCTACCCCTTACCCTTACCCTAACCCTAACCCTAAACCTCACCCTAACCCTAAACATAACCCTAACCCTTACCCTAACCCTAACCCTAACCCTAACCTTACACTTACCCTAATCCTAACCTTAACCCTAACCCTTACACTTACCCTAACCCTAACTCTAACACTTATCCTAACCATAACCCTAACCCTAGCCCTACCACTTACACTAACCCGAACCCTAACCCTAACACCAAGCTTTACCCTAAACCTAACCCTAACCATAACCCTAACCCTTACCCTTAACCTAACCCTAACCCTAACCCTTACCCTAACCCTAACCCTAACTCTAAACCTAACCCTAACCCTAACCCTAACCCTTACCCTAACCCTAACCCTAACCCTTACCCTAACTCTAACCCTTACCCTAACCCTAACCCTAAACTTAACACATAACCCTAACCCTTACCCTAACACTAACCCTAACCCTGACCCTTACATTTACCCTAACCTAAACCAAACTCTAACCCTAAACCTAACCCTAACCCTAAGCCTAACCCTTACCTAACCTTAACCCTAACCCTAACCCTAACACATAACCCTAACCCTTAACCTAAACCTAACCCTAACCCTAACCCTTACCCATACCCTAACCTAAACCTAACACTAAGCCTGACCTTAACCCTAACCATAACCCTAACCCTAACCCTTACCCTTACCCTAACCATAACCCTAAACCTAACCCTAACCCTAATCCTAAACCTAAACATTACCCTTACCTTAACCCTAAGCCTAAACCTAACCCTAACCCTTACCCTTTCCTAAACCTAAACCTAAACCTAACCCTAACCCTAACCTTAACCCTAACCTTTACCATGACCATAACCCTAAACCTGACCCTAAACCTTACCCTAACCCTAACACGACCTGTAACCCTAAACCTAACCCTTACCCTTACACTAACCCTAAACCTAAACCTAACCTTAACCCTAAACATAACCCTAACCCTTAACCTAATCCTAACACTAACACTAACCACTAACCCTAACCCTAACCCTAACCTTAACCCTCACCCTTAACCTTACCCTTACCCTAACCCTAACCCTAAACCTAACCCTAACCCTAAATCTAACCCTTACCCTTACCCTAACCCTAACCATATCCCTAACCCTAACACTTACCCTAACCCTAATCCTAACCCTTACTCTAACCCTACCCCTAACCTCTACCTTAACCCTAACCAAAACCTAACCTTAACCATAACCCTAACCCTAACCCTTACCCTTACCCTAACTCTAACGCTAAAACAACCCTAACCCTAATCCTAAACCGAACCTTAACCCTAAAAATAACCCAACCCTTGCCCTTGCCCTTACCCTCACCCTAACCCTAAACTTAACACTAACCCTAACCCTAACCCTAACCCTAACCCTAACGCTAACCCTTACCCTTACCCTTACCCTAACCCTAACCCTAACCCTAACCCTTACCCTTACCCTAATCCTAAACCTAACCCTTACCCTAAAACTAACCCTTACCCTTACCCTAACCCTAACCCTAAACCTTACACTTACACTAAACCTAACCCTAACTCTTACACTAAACCTAACCCTAACCCTAACCCTAACCCTTACCCTTACCTTAACCCTAACCCTAATCATAACCTTAATCCTAAACCTAACCCTTACCCTAAAACTAACACTTACCCTTACCCTAACCCTAACCCTAAACCTTACACTTACACTAAACCTAACCCTAACTCTTACACTAAACCTAACCCTAACCCTAACCCTAACCCTTACCCTTACCTTAACCCTAACCCTATTCATAACCCTAACCCTAAACCTAACCCTTACCCTAACTCTAACCCTAAACCTCACCCTAATCCTAACACTAACCCTTACACTATCACTAAACCTAACACTAACCCTAACCCCTATCCCTAACCCTCACCCTAACACTAACCCCTAACCCTAATCATAACCCTAACATTAATCCTTACCCTTACTCTAACCATAAACCTAACCATAACCCTAACCCTATCCCTAACCCTTACCCTTACCTGAACCCTAACCTAACCCTAACCCTAAACCTTACCCTTACCCTAAACCTAACCGTAAACCTTACGCTATACCTAAACCTAACCCTAACCCTAACCCTTACCCTTACCTTAAACCTAACCCTAACCCTAACCCTAATCATAACCCTAATCCTAAACCTAACCCTTACCCTAAAACTAACACTTACCCTTACCCTAAGCCTAACCCTAAACCTTACACTTACACTAAACCTAACCCTAACTCTTACACTAAACCTAACCCTAACCCTAACCCTAACCCTTACCCTTACCTTAACCCTAACCCTAATCATAACACTAACCCTAAACCTAACCCTTACCCTAACTCTAACCCTAAACCTCACCCTAATCCTAACACTAACCCTTACACTATCACTAAACCTAACACTAACCCTAACCCCTATCCCTAACCCTCACCCTAACACTAACCCCTAACCCTAATCATAACCCTAACATTAATCCTTACCCTTACTCTAACCATAAACCTAACCATAACCCTAACCCTATCCCTAACCCTTACCCTTACCTGAACCCTAACCTAACCCTAACCCTAAACCTTACCCTTACCCTAAACCTAACCGTAAACCTTACGCTATACCTAAACCTAACCCTAACCCTAACCCTTACCCTTACCTTAAACCTAACCCTAACCCTAACCCTTACCCTTACCCTAACGCTAACCCGAACCGTAACCCTAACCCTAACACATAACCTTACCCTAACACTAACCCTAACCCTAACCGTATCCCTAACCCTAACCCTAAACCAAACCCTAACCCTTACCCTTACCCTCACCCTAACCCTAACCTTAAACCTAACTCTAACTCTAACCCTAACCCTATACTTAACCCCTACCCTAATCCTTACCCTAACCTAACCCTAAGCCTAACCCTAAACCTAACCCTAATCCTTACCCTTACCCTAAGCCTAACCCTAACCCTAATGCTACCCCTAATCTTAACCCTAACCCTTACCCTTACCCTAACACTAACCCTAACCCTAAACCTAACACTTACCCTTACCCTAACCCTAACCCTAACCCTAACCCTAATCCTTACCCTTACCCTAACCCTAACGTAAACCTAAACCTTACACTTACCCTAAACCTAACCGTAACCCTAACCCTACCCCTAATCCTAACCCTTACCTTACCCTAACCCTAACCCTAAACTTAATGCTAACCCTAACCCTAACCCTAACCCTTACCCTAAACCTAATCCTAACCCTAATCCTTACTCTAACTCTAAACCTAACCCTAACCCTTACCCTTAGCCTAACCCTAATCCTAACCCTAACCATAACCCTTAACCTTACCCTAACCTTAACCCTAAACCTAACCATAACCCTAACCCTAACCTTAACTCTAACCCTAACCCTAACCCAAACTCTTACCCTTACCCTAACCCTAACCCTTACGCTAAACCTAACCGTAACGCTAACCCTTACGGTAAACCTAACCCTAACCCTAACCCTAACCCTAACCCTTACCCTAACCCTAATCTTAACCCCAACATTATCCCTAATACTAACACTTACCCTAACGCTAACCCTAAATTTTACCCTTACACTAACCCTAACCCTAACCTTAACCCCAACACTAAACCTAAACCTAACCCTAACCCTAACCCTTACCCTAACCCTAAACTTAAACCTAACCCTAACACTAACACTTAACCTTACCCTAACCCTAATCCTAACCCTAACCCTTATCCTAACCCTAACCCTAACCCTAACCCTCAACCTAACAAAACACTAACCCTAACTCCTAACCCTAACCCTTACCATAACGCTAACCCCAACACTAACTCTAACCCTAACCCTAACCCTAACCCTTATCCTAACCCGAACCCGAACCCTAACACTTACCATTACCCTAACCTCTACCCTAACCCTAACCCTAACCCTTATCCTAACCCGAACCCTAACCCTAACACTTACCATTACCCTAACCTCTACCCTAACCCTAACAATTACCCTTACCCTAACCCTAACCTAACCTTAACCCTAAAACTTACCCTTACCCTAACCTAACCTAACCCTCACGCTAAAACTTACCCTAACCCTAACCCTAACCCTTACCCTTACCTTAACCCTAAACCTAACCCTAACACTTACCCTTACCTTAATGCTAACCCTAACCCTAAACCTAACCCTAACTCTAACGCTAACCCTAAACGTAACCACAACCCTAACCCTAACCCTAATCCTTACCTTTACCCTCAGTCTAAACCTCACCCTAACCCTAAACCTAACCCTAACCCTAACACTAACCCTAAACTTTACCCTTACACTAAACCTAACCCTAAACCTAACCCTAACCAGAACACTTACCCTAATCCTAACCCCAACCCTTTCACTTACCCTTACCCTATCCCTCAACCTAACCCTAACCCTATCCCTAACCCTTACCCTTACCCTTAGCCTAACCCAAACCCTAACTTTAAACCTTACCCTTACCCTAAACCTAACCTTAACCCTTACCTTAAACCTAACCCTAACCCTAACCCTAGCACAAGCCCTTATCCTAACCCTAACCCTAACCCTAACCCTAACCCTTACCCTAACCCTAACCCTAACCCTAACCCTAACCCTTAACCTAACCCTAACACTACACCTAACCCTAAACCTAACCATAACCCTTACCCTAACCCTAACCCTAAACCTAAACCTAACCCTAACACTAACGATAACCCTAACCCTAAATCTAACCCTTACCCTTACCCTAAACCTAACCCTAACCCTAACCTTACACTTATCCTAACACTAACCCTAACCCTAACCCTAACCCTAACCCTAAACCTTGCCCTTACCTTAAACCTAACCCTAAACTTCAAACTAAGCCTAACCCTAACCCCTAACCCTGGCCCTAACCCTAACCTTTACCCTTACCCTAACCCTAACACTAAACCTAACCCTAACCAGAACACTTACCCTAACCCTAACCCTAACCCTTACACCACCCTTCCCTATCCCTAAACCTAACCCTAACCCTATCCCTAACCCTTGCCGTTAACCTTAGCCTAACCCAAACCCTAACTCTAAACCTTACCCTAACCCTAAACCTAACCTTAACCCTTAACCTAAACATAACCCTAACCCTAACCCTAGCACATACCCTTACCCTAACCCTAACCCTTAACATAACAGTAACCTTAACCCCAACACTACACGTAACCCTAATCCTAACCCTAACCCTTAAACTTACCCTAACCCTAACCCTAAACCTAACCCTAACCCTAACCCTAACCATAACCCTAACCCTTACCCTAACCCTAACTCTAACCCTAACCCTAACCCTTACACTTACCCTAATCCTAACCTTAACCCTAACCCTTGCCCTTACCCTAACCCGAACCCTACCACTTACACTAACCCGAACC
This sequence comes from Megascapheus bottae, assembly GCA_024803745.1. Classification (NCBI taxonomy): domain Eukaryota; kingdom Metazoa; phylum Chordata; class Mammalia; order Rodentia; family Geomyidae; genus Megascapheus; species Megascapheus bottae. Next base: position 3,942,241 of record JANJXV010000048.1, read on the forward strand.
CTAACCCTAACACCAACCTTTACCCTAAACCTAACCCTAACCCTAACCCTTACGCTAACCCTAACCCTAACCCTAACCCTAACCTTAAACCTAACCCTAACCTTAACCCTAACCCTAACCCTTACCCTAACCCTAACCCTAACCCAATACCTAACCCTAACCCTAACCCTAACCCTTACCCTAACCCTAACCCTAACCCTAACCCTTACCCTTACCCTAACCCTAACCCTAAACCTTACCCTAAACCTAAACATAACCCTAACCCTTACCCTAACCCTAACCCTAACCCTAACCCTTACACTTACCCTAATCCTAACCTTAACCCTAACCCTTACCCTTACCCTAACCCTAACCCTAACACTTATCCTATCCATAACCCTAACCCGAACCCTACCACTTACACTAACCCGAACACTAACCCTAACACCAAGCTTTACCCTAACCCTAACCCTAACCCTAACCCTAACCTTAACCCTAACCCTTACCCTTAACCTAATCCTAACCCTAACCCTTACCCTAACCCTAACCCTAACCCTAATCCTAACCCTAAACCTTACCCTAACCCTAACCCTAACCCTTACCCTAACTCTAACCCTTACCCTAACCCTAACCCTAACCCTAACACATAACTCTAACCCTTACCCTAACACTAACCCTAACCCTGACCCTTACACTTACCCTAACCTAAACCACACTCTATCCCTAAACCTAACCCGAACCCTAAGCCTCATCCTTACCTAACCCTAACCCTAACACATAACCCTAACCCTTAACCTAAACCTAACCCTAACCCTAACCCTTACCCTTACCCTAACCTAAACCTAACACTAAGCCTGACCTTAACCCTAACCATAACCCTAACCATAACCCTTACCCTTACCCTAACCATAACCCTAAACCTAACCCTAACCCTAATCCTAAACCTAAACATTACCCTTACCCTAACCCTAAGACTAAACCTAACCCTAACCCTTACCCTTTCCTAACCCTAAACCTAAACCTAACCCTACCCTTAACCCTAACCTTTACCATTACCCTAACCCTAAACCTGACCCTAAACCTTACCCTAACCCTAACACGACCTGTAACCCTAAACCTAACCCTTACCCTTACACTAACCCTAAACCTAAAACTAACCTTAACCCTAAACATAACCCTAACCCTTAACCTAACCCTAACACTAACACTAACCACTAACCCTAACCCTAACCCTAACCTTAACCCTCACCCTTAACCTTACCCATACCCTAACCCTAACCCTAACCCTAAACCTAACCCTAACCCTAAATCTAACCCTTACCCTTACCCTAACCCTAACCATAACCCTAACCCTAAAACTTACCCTAACCCTAATCCTAACCCTTACTCTATCCTTACCCCTAACCTCTACCTTAACCCTAACCCTAACCCTAAACCTAACCTTAACCATAACCCTAACCCTAACCCTTACCCTTACCCTAACTCTAACGCTAAACCAAACCCTAAACCTAATCCTAAACCTAACCTTAACCCTAACAATAACCCAACCCTTGCCCTTACACTAACCCTAACCCTAAACTTAACACTAACCCTAACCCTAACCCTAACCCTAAACCTAACGCTAACCCTTACCCTTACCCTTACCCTAACCCTAACCCTAACCCTAAAACCTAACCCTATCCCTAACCCTACCCCTAACCCTTACCCTTATTCTAACCCTAAACCTAACCCTAACACTTACCATTACCCTAAACCCTACCCTAACCCTAACCCTAACCCTACACCTAACCCTTGTCCTAACCCTAACCCTAAAACTAACCCTTACCCTTACCCTAATCCTAATCCTAACCCTAACCCTAAAACTAACCCTAACCCTAACCCTAAAACTAACCCTAACCCTTACCCTTACCCACACATTAACCCTAACCTTAAACCTAACCCTAACTCTAACCCTAACCCTAAACTTACCCCTAACCCTTATCCTTTCCCTACCCCTAACGCTAACTCTAACCCTAAACCTAATCCTAACCCTAAACTTAACCCTTACCTTTAACCTAACCCTAACCCTAAACTAACCCTAACCCTTACCCTTACTCTAACCCTAACCCTAAAACTAACCCTAACCTTAACCCTAACCCTAACCCTTACCATAACCCTAACCCTAAACCTAACCCTAACCCTAAGCCTAACCCTTACTCTTACCCTAATCCTAACCCTAACCCTAAGTCTAACCGTTATCCTTAAACTAACCCTAACCCTAAACCTTACCCTAACCCTAACCCTAACCCTAACCTTACCCTAACCCTTATGCTAAAACTTACCCTAAGCCTAACCCTCACCCTTACCCTTACCTTAACCGTAATCCTAACCCTAACCCTTACCCTTACCCTAATGCTAAACCTAACCCTAAACCTAACCCTAACCCTAACACATATCCTTACCCTAACCCTAAACCTAACCCTAACCCTAACCGTAACCCTAACCCTAACCCTAAACCTAACCCTAACCCTTACCTTTACCCTAACCCTAACTCTAACCCTAACCCTTACCCTTACCCTAACCCTAACCCTAAACCTAAACCTAACCCTAACCCTAACCCTAAACCTAACCCTAAACCTAAACCTAACCCTTACCCTTACCCAGGCCTTAACCTAATCCTAACCCTAACCCTAACCCATAACCCGAAGCCTAACCCTAACGTTTACCCTTACCCTAACCCTAACCCTAACCAGAACACTTACCCTACCCTAACCCTAACACTTACCCTTACCCTAACCCTAAACCTAAACTTAACCCATACCCTAAACATAACCCTAACCCTAACCCTAACCCTGACACTTACCCTTACCTTAACTCTAACCCTAACCCAAACCCTTAACATAACCCTAACCCTAAACTTTACCCTAATCCTAACCCTAACACTTACCATAACCCTGACCCTAACCCTAACCCCTAACCCTAACCCTTAACCTAACCCTAACCCTAACCCTAACGCTAACCCTAAACGTAAACCTAACTCTAACCCTAACCCTAACCCTAACACTAATCCTAACCCTAACCCTAACCGTAACCCTTACCCTAACTCTCACACTTACCTTCACCCTAACCATAATCCTAACCCTTACCCTTACCCTAACTCTAACAATTACCTTTACCCTAACCATAACCCTAACCCTTACACTTACCCTAATGCTAACCCTAACCCTAAACCTAACCCTATCCCTAACCCTAACACATACCCTTACCCTAACCCTAACCCTAACCCTAACCAGAACACTTATCCTAACCCTAATCCTAACCCTAACCCTACATTTACCCTTACCCTATCCCTAAAGCTAACCCTAACCCTATCCCTAACCGTTACCCTTACCCTTAGCCTAAACCTAAACCTAACCCTAAACCTTACCCTTACTCTTAACCTAACCTTAACCCTTATCCTAAACCTAACCCTAACCCTAACCCTAGCACATACCCTTACCCTAACCCTAACCCTAACCCTAACCCTTATCCTTACCCTAACCCTAACTCTAAAACTAATCCTATCCCTAAACCTAATCATAAACCTAACCCTTATCCTTACCCTAACCCTAACTCTAAAACTAATCCTATCCCTAACCTTAACCCTAACTCTTACACTTAACCTAACCATAACCTTAACCCTAAGCCTTACCCTTACCCTAACCCTAACCCTAACCAGAACACTTACCCTAACCCTAATCCTAACCCTAACCCTTACACTTACCCTTACCCTATCCCTAAAGCTAACCCTAACCCTATCCCTAACCGAATCCCTAAACCTAACCCTAAACCTAACCCAAACCCTAACACTAACCCTTACCCTAAACTTTACCCCAACACTACACCTAACCCTAAACCTAACCCTAACCCTTACCCTTACCCTAACCCTAACCCTAAACCTAAACCTAAACCTAACCCTTAACCTAACCCTAACCCTTAACCTAACCCTAACCCTAATCCTAACCCTAACCCTTATCCTTACCCTAACCCTAACTCTAAAACTAATCCTATCCCTAACCTTAACCCTAACTCTTACACTTAACCTAACCCTAACCTTAACCCTAAGCCTTACCCTTACCCTAACCCTAACCCTAACACTTATACTAACCCCAACCCTAACACTAACCCTACCACTTACACTAAACCGAACCCTAAACCTAACCGTAACACTTACCCTAACCCTAACCCTTACCCTACCCATAACCCTAATCCTAACACCTAACCCTAAACCTTAAGCTAAACCTAACCCTAACCCTAACCCTTACACTTACCCTAACCCTAAACCTAACTCTAACCTTAAACCTAACCCTAACCCTAAGCCTAACCCTTACCCTAACCCTAACCCTTTCCCTAAACCTAAACCTAACACTAACCCTAACCTTAACCCTAACCCTAACCCGAACCTTAACCCTAACCCTTACCCTTAACCTAACCCTAACCCTTACCCTAACCCTAACCCTAACCGTAACCCTAAACCTAACCCTTACCCTTACACTAACCCTAACCCTAACCTTAACCCTAAACCTAACCCTAATCCTTACCCTTACCCTAACCTTAACCCTAAACATAACCGAACCCTAACCCTATCCCTAACCCTAACTCTTATCCTTACCCTAACCCTAACCCTAAACCAGCCCTAACCCCTAACCCTAACCGTAATTCTACCCCTAACCCTAACCCTTTCCTTACCCTAACCCTAACCCTAAACCTAACCCTAACCCTAACCCTAACACATACCCTTACCCTAACCCTAACCCTAACCCTAACCCTAACCGTAACCCTAACCCTAACCCTAAACCTAACCCTAAACCTTACCCTTACCCACACCTTAAATCTAACCTTAAACCTAACCCTAACTCTCACACTAACCCCAAACTTAACCCTAACCCTTATCCTTTCCCTACCCCTAACCCTAACCCTAACCCTAAACCTAACCCTAACCCTAAACTTAACCCTTACCTTTACCCTAACCATAACCCTAAAGCTAACCCTAACATTTACCCTTACCCTAACCCTAACCCTAAACCTAACCCTAACCTTAACCCTAACCCTTACCCTAACCCTAACACTTACCCTAACCCAAACCCTAAACCAAACCCTATCCCTAAACCTAACCCTTACCGTTACCTAGACCTAACCCTTAACATAACACTAACCCTAACCCTAAACCTAACCATAACCCTAACCCTAAAGCTAACTTTTGCCCTTACCCTTGCCTTTGCCCTAAACCTAACCCTAACCCTATCCCTAAACATAACCCTAACCCTAACCCTAACCTTTAAACTTACCCTAACCCTAACCCTAACCAGAACACTTACCCAACCCTAACCCTAACCCTTACCCTTACCCTAACCCTAACCCTAAACTTAACCCATACCCTAAACCTAACCCTAACCCTAACCCTTACCCAAACACTTACCCTAACCCCAACCCTAACCCTAACACTTATCCTTACCCTAACTCTAACCCTAACCCTAACCCTTAACCTAACCCTAACCCTAACCCTAACCTTAAGCCTAAACCTAACTCTAAACCTAACCTTAACCCTAAACCTAACACTTAACGTAACCCTAACCATAACCATAACCCTTACCCTTACCCTAACCCTAACCCTAACCTTAACCTCAAACCTAAACCTAACCCTTACCGTAACCCTAACAGTAACACTTACCCATACCCTAACACCAACTCTAACCCTAATTCTTACCCTAACCTCTAACCCTAACCCTTAACCTAACACTAACCCTAACCCCAACCGTAAACCTTACCCTTAACCTAACTCTAAACCTAACTCTAACCCTAACCCTAACCCTAACCCTAACCTTAAGCCTAACCCTAACCCTTACCCTTACCCTAACCCTAAACCTATCCCTGACCCTAAGCCTAAACCTAACCTTAACCCTAACCCTAACCCTAATCCTTAACCTTTCCTTAACCCTACCCCTAAACCTAAGACTAAACCTAACCCTAACCCTAACCCTTATTCTAACCCTAACCCTATCCCTAAACCTAACCCTAACCCTTAACTTAACCCTTACCTTTACCCTAAACCTAAACCTAACGCTTACCCTTACCTAACCATAACCCTAACCCTAACCCTACCCTTAACCCTAACCCTTACCCTAACCCTAACCCTTACCCTAACCCTAACCCTAAACCTAACCCTAACCCTAACCATAAACCTAACCCTAACACTAAACCTAACCCTTGCCCTTACCCTAAACCGACCAATAACCTAAGCCTAACCCTAACCCTAACCCTAACCCATAACCCTAACCCTAACCCTAACCGTGAAACTTACCCTTACACTAAACATAACCCTAAATCTTACCCTAAACCTCACCCTAACCCTAACCCTTACCCTTACCTTAACCCTAACCCTAACCCTAAACCTTACCCTTACCCTAACACTTACCCTAACCCTAACCCTAACCTTTACCCTTACCCTAACCCTAACCTTAACCCCAACCCTAAACCTAACCCTAATCCTAAAACTTACCCTTACCCTAAACCTAACCCTAATCCTTATGCTAAACCTAACCCTAACCCTAACACTTACCCTTAACTTAACCCTAACCCTAACCGTAACCTTTACTCTTACCCTAACGCTAACCCTAAGCCTAACCCTAACACATAACCTTACCCTAACCCTAACCCTAAACCTAACCCTAACCCTTACCCTTACCCTCACCCTAACTCTAAACTTAAACCTAACCCTAACTCTAACCCTAACCCTAATATTAACCCTAAGCCTAATCATTACCCTAACCTGACCGTAACCCTAACCCTAAACTTAACCCTTACCTTTACCCTCACCCTAACCCTAACCCTAAAACTAACCCTAACCCTAACCCTAAACCTAACCCTTACCCTTACCCTAACCCTTACCCTAAACCTATTCCGTACACTTACCCTAACACTAACCCTAAACCTAACCCTAACCCTAACCCTAACCCTAAACCGAACCCTAACCCTCACCCTAACCCTTGCACTTACCTTAAACCTAACCCTAAACCTCACGCTAACCCTAACCCAAAACCCTAAACCTAAACCTAACCCTCACCTTTACCCTTACCCTAACCCTAACCCTAAAACTAACCATAACCAGAACACTTACCGTAACCCTAATCCTAACCCTAACCCTTACACTTACACTTACCCTATCCCTAAACCTATCCCTAACCCTATCCCTAACCCTTACCGTTACCCTTAGCCTAACCATAAGCCTAACCCTAAACCTTACCCTTACCCTAAACCTAACCTTAACCATTATCCTAAACTTAACCCTAACACTAACCCTAGCACATACCCTTACCCTAACCCTAACCCTATCCCTAACCGTAACCCTAAACCTAACCCTAATCCTAACCCTAACACTAACCCTATCACTTACCCTAACCCTAACCTTAACCCCAACACTACACCTAACCCTAAACCTAACCCTAACCCTAAACCTAACACTAACCCTAACCCTAAACATAACCGTAACCCTTACCCTAACCCTAACCCTAATCCTAACCCTACCACTTACACTAACCCGAACACTAAACATAACCCTAACCCTTACACTAACCCTAACCCTAAAACCTAACCCTAACCCTTAACCTAAACCTAACCCTAACCCTAACCCTTACCCTTATCCTAACCCTAAACCTACCTCTAACCCTAAACCTAACGCTAACCCTAAGCCTAACCTTTACCCGAACCCTAACCCTTACCCTAAACCTAAACCTAACACTAACCTTAACCTTAACCCTAACCCTAACCCTAACCTTAACCCTTACACTTACCCTAACCATAACCCTAAACCAAACCCTAAACCTAATCCTAACCCTAACCCTAACCCTAACCCTGACCCTAACATTAACCCTCACCCTTACACTAACAAAACCCTTACCCTAACAATAACCCTAAACCTAACCATAACCCTAACCCTAAACCTAACCCTTGCCCTTACCCTAAACCGACCCCTAAACCTAACCCTAACCCTAACCTTTACCTTTACCCTAACCCTAAACCTAACCAGAACACTTACCCTAATCCTAACCCTAACCCTTACCCTTACCCTAAACCTAACCCTCACAATAACCCTAACCCTAACACTTACCCTCACCCTAACCATAACCCTAACCCTTACGCTTACCCTAACCCTAACCCTAACCTTAACCCCAACCCTAAACCGACCCCTAAACCTAACCCTAACCCTAACACTTACACTAACCCTAACCCTACACTCTAACCATAACCCTTATCCTAACACTAACCCTAACCCCAACCCTAAACCTTACCCTTAACCTAACCCTAAACCTAACTCTAAACCTAACCCTAACCCAAACCCTAACCTTAACCCTAACACTAACCCTTACCCTTTCCCTAACCCTAACCCTAAAGCTATCCCTAACCCTAAGCCTAACACTAACCTTAACCCTAACCCTAACCCTAATCCTTACCCTTTCCTTAACCCTACCCCTAAACCTGACATTAAACCTAAACCTAACCCTAACCCTAACCCTTACCCTACCCTAACCCTAACCCTAACCCTAAACCCTAAGCCTAACCCTAACCCTAACCCTAACCCTAAACCTTACCCTTACCCTAACCCTAACCCTAACCGTAACCCTTTCCCTTACACTAATCCTAAACCTAATCCTAACCCTAACCCTAACCCTTACCCTTACCCTAACCCTAACCCTAACCTTAACCCTTACCCTTACCCTAATCCTAAACCTAATCCTAATCCTAACCCTAAACCTTACCCTTACCATAACCCTAACCCTAACCGTAACCCTTACCCTTACCCTAATCCTAAACCTAATCCTAACCCTAACCCTAACCCTTACCCTTACCCTAATCCTAACCCTAACCTTGAAACTTACCCTTACACTAAACCTAACCCTAACTCTTACCCTAAACCTAACCCTAACCCTAACCCTAACCCTAAACCTAACCCTTACCCTTACCCTAACCCTAACCCTAAACCTAAACCTAACCCTAACCCTTACCCTTACCCTAACCCTAACCCTAAACCTAATCTGTACACTTACCCTAACACTAACCCGAAACCTAACCCTAACCCTAACCCTAAACCTAACCCTAACCCTCACCCTAACCCTTGCACTTACCTTAACCCTAACCCTAAACCTCACCCTAACCCTAACCCAAAACCCTAACCCTAAACCTAACCCTAACCTTTGCCCTTACCCTAACCCTAACCCTAACCCTAACCATAACCAGAACACTTTCCCTAACCCTAATCCAAACCCTAACCCTTACACTTACCCTTACCCTATCCCTAAACCTAACCCTAACCCTATCCCTAACCCTTAACATTACCCTTAGCCTAACCCTAACCCTAACCCTAAACCTTACCCTTACCCTAAACCTAACCTTAACCATTATCCTAAACTTAACCCTAACACTAACCCTAGTACATAACCTTACCCTAACCCTAACCCTATCCCTAACCGTGACCCTAAACCTAACCCTAATCCTAACCCTATCACTAACCCTATCCCTTACCCTAACCCTAACATTAACCCCAACACTACACCTAACCCTAAACCTAACCCTAACCCTAAACCTAACCTTAACCCTAACCCTAACCCTAACCCATACCCTCCCCCTAACCCTAAAACCTAACCCTAACCCTAACCTAAACCTAACCCTAACCCTAACCCTTACCCTTATCCTAACCCTAAACCTACCTCTAACCCTAAACCTAACCCTTACCCTAACCATAACCCTAAACCTAACCCTAAACCTAATCCTAACCCTAACCCTAACCGTAACCCTGACCCTAACCTTAACCCTCACCCTTACAATAACCCTAACCCTTATCCTAAAAATAACCCTAAACCTAACCCTAAACCTAACCCTAACCCTAAACCTAACCCTAACCTTTACCTTTACCCTAACCCTAAACCTAACCAGAACACTTACCCTAATCCTAACCCTAACACTTACCCTCACCCTAACCATAACCGTAACCCTTACACTTACCCTAACCCTAACCCTAACACTTACCCTCACCCTAACCATAACCCTAACCGTTACGCTTACCCTAACCCTAACCCTAACCTTAACCCCAACCCTAAACCGACCCCTAGACATAACCGTAACCCTAACACTTACACTAACCCTAACCCTATACTCTATCCCTTACCCTTAACCTAACACTAACCCTAACCCCAACCCTAAACCTTACCCTTAACCTAACCCTAAACCTAACTCTAACCCTAACCCTAACCCTAACCCTAACCCTAAACTTAACCCTAATCCTAACCTTTACCCTTTCCCTAACCCTAACCCTAACCCTATCCCTAACCCTAAGCTTAACACTAAACTTAACCCTATCCCTAACCCTAATCCTTACCCTTTCCTTAACCCTACCGCTAAACCTGACATTAAACCTAACCCTAACCCTAACCCTAACCCTTACCCTACCCTAACCCTAACCCTAACCCTAACCCCTAAGCCTAACCCTAACCATAACCATAACCCTAAACCTTACCCTTACCCTAACCCTAACCCTAACCGTAACCCTTACCCTTACCATAATCCTAAACCTAATCCTAACCCTAACCCTAACCCTTACCCTTACCCTAACCCTAACCCTAACCTTGAAACTTACCCTTACACTAAACCTAACCCTAACTCTTACCCTAACCCTAACCCTATCACTAACCCTAACCCGTACCCTTACCCTAACCCTAACCCTAACCCTAATGTTTGCCCTTACCCTAACCCTAACCCTAACCTTAACCCCAACCCTAAACCTAACCCTAACACTAACCCTAACCCTAACCCTTACCCTAATCCTAACCCTAACCCTAAACCTTACCCTAACCCTAACCCTAACCCTAACCATAACCCTGACCCTAACACTTATCCTTGCCGCATCCCTAAACCTAACCATAACCCTAACCCTAAACCTTACCCTTACCCTCACCCTAACGCTAACCTTAAACCTAACCCTAACTCTAACCCTAACCCTAATCTTAACCCTAACCCTAATCATTACCCTAACCTGACCCTAACCCTAACCCTAAAATTAACCCTAACCCTAAACTTAACCCTTACCTTTACCCTAACCCTAACCCTAACCCTAACCCTAATCCTTACTCTTACCCTAAGCCTAACCATAATCCTAATCCTAACCCTAACCTTAACCCTAACCCTTACTCTTACCCTAACCCTAACCCTAACCCTAACCCTAAACCTAACACTTACCCTTACCCTAACCCTAACCCTAACCCTAATCCTTACCCTTACCCTAACCCTAACGTAAACCTAAACCTTACACTTACCCTAAACCTAACCCTAACCCTAACCCTACCCCTAATCCTAACCCTTACCTTACCCATACCCTAACCCTAAACTTAATGCTAACACTAACCCTAACCCTAACCCTTACCCTAACCCTAACCCTAACCCTAATCCTTACTCTAACCCTAACCCTAACCCTAACCCTTACCCTTAGCCTAACCCTAATCCTAACACTAACCATAACCCTTACCCTTACCCTAACCTTAACCCTAAAACTAACCATAACCCTAACCCTAACCTTAACTCTAACCCTAACCCTAACCCTAACGCTTACCCTTACCCTAACCCTAACCCTTACGCTAAACCTAACCGTAACACTAACCCTTACGGTAAACCTAACCCTCACCCTAACCCTAACCCTAACCCTTACCCTTACCCTAACCCTAACCCTAACCTTAACCCTTACCCTTACCCTAATCCTAAACCTAATCCTAATCCTAACCCTAAACCTTACCCTTACCATAACCCTAACCCTAACCGTAACCCTTACCCTTACCCTAATCCTAAACCTAATCCTAACCCTAACCCTAACCCTTACCCTTACCCTAATCCTAACCCTAACCTTGAAACTTACCCTTACACTAAACCTAACCCTAACTCTTACCCTAAACCTAACCCTAACCCTAACCCTAACCCTAAACCTAACCCTTACCCTTACCCTAACCCTAACCCTAAACCTAAACCTAACCCTAACCCTTACCCTTACCCTAACCCTAACCCTAAACCTAATCTGTACACTTACCCTAACACTAACCCGAAACCTAACCCTAACCCTAACCCTAAACCTAACCCTAACCCTCACCCTAACCCTTGCACTTACCTTAACCCTAACCCTAAACCTCACCCTAACCCTAACCCAAAACCCTAACCCTAAACCTAACCCTATCCTTTGCCCTTACCCTAACCCTAACCCTAACCCTAACCATAACCAGAACACTTTCCCTAACCCTAATCCAAACCCTAACCCTTACACTTACCCTTACCCTATCCCTAAACCTAACCCTAACCCTATCCCTAACCCTTAACATTACCCTTAGCCTAACCCTAACCCTAACCCTAAACCTTACCCTTACCCTAAACCTAACCTTAACCATTATCCTAAACTTAACCCTAACACTAACCCTAGTACATAACCTTACCCTAACCCTAACCCTATCCCTAACCGTGACCCTAAACCTAACCCTAATCCTAACCCTAACACTAACCCTATCCCTTACCCTAACCCTAACCTTAACCCCAACACTACACCTAACCCTAAACCTAACCCTAACCCTAAACCTAACCTTAACCCTAACCCTAACCCTAACCCATACCCTCCCCCTAACCCTAAAACCTAACCCTAACCCTAACCTAAACCTAACCCTAACCCTAACCCTTACCCTTATCCTAACCCTAAACCTACCTCTAACCCTAAACCTAACGCTAACCCTAAGCCTAACCTTTACCCTAACCCTAACCCTTACCCTAACCATAACCCTAAACCTAACCCTAAACCTAATCCTAACCCTAACCCTAACCGTAACCCTGACCCTAACCTTAACCCTCACCCTTACAATAACCCTAACCCTTATCCTAAAAATAACCCTAAACCTAACCCTAAACCTAACCCTAACCCTAAACCTAACCCTAACCTTTACCTTTACCCTAACCCTAAACCTAACCAGAACACTTACCCTAATCCTAACCCTAACACTTACCCTCACCCTAACCATAACCGTAACCCTTACACTTACCCTAACCCTAACCCTAACACTTACCCTCACCCTAACCATAACCCTAACCGTTACGCTTACCCTAACCCTAACCCTAACCTTAACCCCAACCCTAAACCGACCCCTAGACATAACCGTAACCCTAACACTTACACTAACCCTAACCCTATACTCTATCCCTTACCCTTAACCTAACACTAACCCTAACCCCAACCCTAAACCTTACCCTTAACCTAACCCTAAACCTAACTCTAACCCTAACCCTAACCCTAACCCTAACCCTAAACTTAACCCTAATCCTAACCTTTACCCTTTCCCTAACCCTAACCCTAACCCTATCCCTAACCCTAAGCTTAACACTAAACTTAACCCTATCCCTAACCCTAATCCTTACCCTTTCCTTAACCCTACCGCTAAACCTGACATTAAACCTAACCCTAACCCTAACCCTAACCCTTACTCTACCCTAACCCTAACCCTAACCCTAACCCCTAAGCCTAACCCTAACCATAACCATAACCCTAAACCTTACCCTTACCCTAACCCTAACCGTAACCCTTACCCTTACCATAATCCTAAACCTAATCCTAACCCTAACCCTAACCCTTACCCTTACCCTAACCCTAACCCTAACCTTGAAACTTACCCTTACACTAAACCTAACCCTAACTCTTACCCTAACCCTAACCCTATCACTAACCCTAACCCGTACCCTTACCCTAACCCTAACCCTAACCCTAATGTTTGCCCTTACCCTAACCCTAACCCTAACCTTAACTCCAACCCTAAACCTAACCCTAACACTAACCCTAACCCTAACCCTTACCCTAATCCTAACCCTAACCCTAAACCTTACCCTAACCCTAACCCTAACCCTAACCATAACCCTGACCCTAACACTTATCCTTGCCGCATCCCTAAACCTAACCATAACCCTAACCCTAAACCTTACCCTTACCCTCACCCTAACGCTAACCTTAAACCTAACCCTAACTCTAACCCTAACCCTAATCTTAACCCTAACCCTAATCATTACCCTAACCTGACCCTAACCCTAACCCTAAAATTAACCCTAACCCTAAACTTAACCCTTACCTTTACCCTAACCCTAACCCTAACCCTAACCCTAATCCTTACTCTTACCCTAAGCCTAACCATAATCCTAATCCTAACCCTAACCTTAACCCTAACCCTTACTCTTACCCTAACCCCAACCCTAACTCTAACCCTAAACCTAACACTTACCCTTACCCTAACCCTAACCCTAACCCTAACCCTAATCCTTACCCTTACCCTAACCCTAAGGTAAACCTAAACCTTACACTTACCCTAAACCTAACCCTAACCCTAACCCTACCCCTAATCCTAACCCTTACCTTACCCTAACCCTAACCCTAAACTTAATGCTAACACTAACCCTAACCCTAACCCTTACCCTAACCCTAACCCTAACCCTAATCCTTACTCTAACCCTAACCCTAACCCTAACCCTTACCCTTAGCCTAACCCTAATCCTAACCCTAACCATAACCCTTACCCTTACCCTAACCTTAACCCTAAAACTAACCATAACCCTAACCCTAACCTTAACTCTAACCCTAACCCTAACCCTAACGCTTACCCTTACCCTAACCCTAACCCTTACGCTAAACCTAACCTTAACCCTAACCCTTACGGTAAACCTAACCCTCACCCTAACCCTAACCCTAACCCTTACCCTAACCCTAATCTTAACCCCAACATTATCCCTAATACTAACACTTACCCTAACGCTAACCCTAAATTTTACCCCTACACTAACCCTGACCCTAACCTTAACCCCAACACTAAACCTAAACCTAACCCTAACCCTAACCCTCACCCTAACCCTAACCCTAAACCTAACCCTAACACTAACACTTAACCTTACCCTAACCGTAATCCTAACCCTAACCCTTATCCTAACCCTAACCCTAACCCTAACCCTCAACCTAACAAAACACTAACCCTAACTAATAACCCTAACCCTTACCATAACGCTAACCCCAACCCTAACTCTAACACTAACCCTAAACCTAACCCTAACCCTTATCCTAACCCGAACCCTAACCCTAACACTTACCATTACCCTAACCTCTACCCTAACCCTAACAATAACCCTTACCCTAACCCTAACACTAACCCTAACCCTACCCCTAACCCTTACTCTTACCCTAAACCTAACCATAACCCTTACCCTAACCCTAACAATTACCCTTACCCTAACCCTAACCTAACCTTAACCCTAAACCTTACCCTTACCCTAACCTAACCTAACCCTTACGCTAAAACTTACCCTAACCCTAACCCTAACTTTTATCCTTACCTTAACTCTAAACCTAACCCTAACACTTACCCTTACCTTAATGCTAACCCTAACCCTAAACCTAACCCTAACTCTAACGCTAACTCTAAACGTAACCACAACCCTAACCCTAACCCTAATCCTTACCCTTACCCTCAGCCTAAACCTCATCCTAACCCTAAACCTAACCCTAACCCTAACCTTAACCCTAAACTTTACCCTTACACTAAACCTAACCCTAAACCTATCCCTAATCAGAACACTTACACTAACCCTAACCCCAACCCTTTCACTTACCCTTACCCTATCCCTAAACCTAACCCTAACCCTATCCCTAACCCTTACCCTTACCCTTAGCCTAACCCAAACCCTAAATCTAAACCTTACCCTTACCCTAAACCTAACCTTAACCCTTACCTTAAACCTAACCCTAACCCTAACCCTAGCACATACCCTTATCCTAACACTAACCCTAACCCTAACCCTAACCCTTACCCTAACCTTAACCGTAACCCTAACCCTTAACCTAACCCTAACCTTAACCCCAACACTACACCTAACCCTAAACCTAACCCTAACCCTTACCCTTACCCTAACCCTAACAATAAACCTAACCCTAACCCTAACCCTAACCCTAAACCTAACGACAGCCCTAACCCTAAATCTAACCCTTACCCTTACCCTAACCCTAACCCTAACCCTAACCTTACACTTATCCTAACACTAACCCTAAACCTAACCCTAACGCTAACACTAAACGTAACCATAACCCTAACCCTAAACCTTGCCCTTACTTTAAACCTAACCCTAAACTTTAAACTAACCCTAACCCTAACCCCTAACCCTGACCCTAACCCTAACCTTTACCCTTACCCTAACCCTAACACTAAACCTAACACTAACCAGAACACTTACCCTAACCCTAACCCTAACCCTTACACTACCCTTCCCTATCCCTAAACCTAACCCTAACCCTATCCCTAACCCTTACCGTTACCCTTAGCCTAACCCAAACCCTAACTCTAAAACTTACCCTTACCCTAAACCTAACCTTAACCCTTAACCTAGACATAACCCTAACCCTAACCCTAGCACATACCCTTACCCTAACCCGAACCCTTAACCCCAACACCACACCTAACCCTAATCCTAACCCTAACCCTTACACTTACCCTAACCCTTAGCCTAACCCAAACCCTAACCCTTACCCTTACAGTAACCCTAACCCTAATCTCAAACCTAACCCTTACCCTTACGCTAACCCTAACCCTAAACCTAACCCTAACCCTTACCCTTACTCTAACCCTAACCCTTACCCTTACCCTAACCCTAACCCTAACCCTAACCCTTACCCTTACAGTAACACTAAACCTAAACCTAACCCTAACCCTAACACTAAACCTCACCCTAACCCTAACCCTAACCACTAACCTTAACCCTAACCCTAAACTTTACCCTTACCCTAACCCTAACCATAACCCTAACCCTAACCTGAACACTTAACCTAACCCTAACCCTTACCCTTACCTTAACCCTAACCCTAACCCTAACCCTAACCCTAGCACATACCCTTACCCTAAACCTTACCCTAACCCTAACCTTAACCCCAACACTACACCTAACCCTAACCCTAACCCTAACCCTTACCCTTACGCTATCCCCAAACCTA
The DNA here is from genome assembly GCA_024803745.1 of Megascapheus bottae. NCBI lineage: Eukaryota > Metazoa > Chordata > Mammalia > Rodentia > Geomyidae > Megascapheus > Megascapheus bottae. The sequence goes on from JANJXV010000048.1 coordinate 3,959,267, forward strand.
AACCTAACCCTAACCATAACCCTAACCATAAACCTAACCCTTACTCTAACCCTAACCCTAACCCTAAACCTAACCCTTATCCTTACTCTAACCCTAACTCTAAAACTAATCCTAATCCTAACCTTAACCCTAACCCTTACCCTTACCCTAACCCTAAACTTAACGCTAACCCTTACCCTTACCCTAACCCTAACCCTACCACTTATCCTAATCCTAAACCTAACTCTAACCCTAACCGTAACACTTACACTAACCCGAACCCTAATCCTAACCCTAACCCTTACCCTAACCCTAACCCTAACCATTACCCTAACCCTAACCCTAACCCTAAACCTAACCTTAACCCTAACCCTAACCTAACCCTATCCATAACCCTAATCATAAACCTAACCCTTACTCTAACCCTAACCCTAACCCTAACCCTTACACTTACCCTAACCCTAAACCTTACTCTAACCCTAACCTTAACCCTAACCCTAACCCTAACCCTTGCACTTGCCCTAACCCTAACAATAAACCTAACACTAACCCTAACCCTAACCCTTACAATAACACTAACCCTAAACCTAACCCTAACCCTAACACTAATCGCTAACCCTAACCCTAACCCTTACCCTAACACTAACCCTAAACCTAACCCTAACCCTAACCCTAACCCTAACCCTAAACCTTACCCTTACACTAAACCTAACCCTAAAACTTACCGTAAACCTAACCCTAAACCTAACCCTAACCCTTACACTTACCGTAACCCTAACCCTAACTCTAAACCTTACCCTTTCCCTAACCGTAACCCTAACCCTAACCTTAACCATTAACCTAACCCTAACACTAACTCTAACCCCTAACCCTAACCCTTACCCTATCCCTAACCCTAACCGTAACCCTAAAGCTAACCCTTACCCTTACACTAACCCTAACCCTAAATTTAACCCTAAACCTAACCCTAATCCCTACCCTTACACTAACCTTAACCCTAAACCTAACCCGAACCCTAACCCTATACCTAAAGCTAACTCTTATTCTTACCCTAACCCGAACCCTAAACCTAACACTAACCCCTAACCCTAACCGTAACCCTACCTATAACCCTAATTCTTATCTTACCCTAACCCTAACCCTAAACTTAATGCTAACCCTAACACTAACCCTAATCCTTACTCTAACCCTAACCCTAACCCTAACCCTTACGCTTACCCTTAGCCTAACCCTAATCCTAAACCTAACCCTAACCCTGACCCTTACCCTAACCCTAACCCTAAACCTAACCCTAACCCTAACTTTAACTCTAACCCTAACTCTAACCCTACTGCTTACCCTTACCCTAACCCCAACCTTAACAATAACCCTAACCCTAACCCTTACGCTAAACCTAACCCTAACCCTAACCCTTACCCTAACCCTTACCTTAACCCCAACACTAACCCTACCCCTAACACTTACCCTAACGCTAACCCTAACTTTACCCCTACACTAACCCTAACCCTAAACTTAACCCCAACACTAAACCTAAACCTAACCCTAACCCTAACCCTAACCCTAACCCTTACCCTAACCCTAACCCTAACCCTAACACTTAACCTTACCCTAACCCTAATCCTAACCCTAACCCTTATCCTAACCCTAACCGTAACCCTAACCCTCAACCTAACCCTAACACTAACCCTAACGCCTAACCCTAACCCTAACCCTAACCCTTACCCTAACCCTAACCCTAACCCTAACCTTAACCCTATCCCTTACCCTTACCCTAACCCTAACCCTAAACCTAACCCTAACCCTAATCCTAACCCTAACCCTAACCCTAACCCTAACCTTAACCCTCACCCTTATCGTTACCCTTACCCTAACACTAAGCCTAAACCTAACCCTAACCCTTACCCTTTCCTCACCCTAACCCTAAACCTAACCCTAATCTTAACCCTAACCCTTACCTTACCCTAACCCTAAACCTAACCCTAAACCATACCCTAACCCTAACCCGCACTGTAACCCTAAAACTAACCCTTACTCTTACACTAACCCTAAAACTAAACTTAACCCGAAACCTAACTCTAATGCTTAACCTTACCCTAACCCTAACCCTAAATGTAACCCGAACCCTAACCCTAACCCTAACTCTTATCCTTACCCTAACCCTGACCATAACCTAACACTAACCCCTAAACCTAACCGTAACCCTACCCCTAAAACTAACCCTTACCTTACCCTAACCCTAACCCTAACCTTAATGCTAACCCTAACCCTAACCCTAAACCCAATCCTTACTCTAACCATAACCCTAACCCTTACCCTTACCCTAACCCTAATCCTAACCCTAACCTAACCTTAACTCTAACCCTAACCCTAACCCTAACGCTTACCCTTATCCTAACCCTAACCCTAACCCTAACCTTTACCCTTACCCTAACCCTAACCCTAACCCTAACACCAACCCTAACCCTAACATTAACCCTTACCCTTACCCTAACCCTAACCCTAACCCTAACTCTAACACTTACCCTAAATCTAACCCTAACCCTAAACCTTACCCTTAACCTAACCCTAAACCTAACCTTAACCCCAACCCTAAACCTAACCCTAACCCTAACCCTAAACCTTACCCTGACCCTAACCGAACACTAACCTTTATCATAACCCTAACCCTAAACCTAACCCTAACCCTTCACCTAACCCTAACACTAACACTAACCTCTAACCCTAACCCTTACCCTTACCCTAAACCTAACCCTAACTCTTACCCTTAACCTAACCCTAACCAGAACCCTAACCCTTACCATATCCCTAAACCTAACAGTTACCCTAACCCTAATCCTAACCCTTACTCTAACCCTAACCCTAACCTCAACCTTAACCCTAACTGCAACCCTAAACCAAACCCTAACCCTAGTCCTAACCCTAACCTTAATCCTAACCCTAATCCAACCCTTGACCTTAACCTAACCCTAACCGTAAACTTAACACTAACCCTAACCCTAACCCTAACCCTAACGCTGACACTTACCTTTACCCTTACCCTAACCCTAACCCTAAACCTAACCCTAACCCTAACCCCTAACCCTATCCCTAACCCTAACCCTAACCCTTACCCTTATTCTAACCCTAACCGTAACCCTAACACTTACCGTTACCATAAACCCTACCCTAACCCTAACCCTAACCCTAACCCTACACCCAACCCTTACCCTACCCCTAACCCTAATCCTAACCCTTACCCTTAACCTAATCCTAAACCTAACCCTAACCCTAAAATTAACCCTTACACTTAGCCTAACCCTAAACCTAACCCTAAACCTTACACTTACACTAAAACTAACGCTAACTCTTACCCTTACCTTAAGCCTAACCCTAATCATAACCCTAACCCTAACCCTAAACCTAACCCTTACCCTAATCCCAACCCTAACATTTACACTAACCCTAACTCTAAAACTAAATCAGCCTCTAACCCTAACCCTCACCCTAACACTAACCCCTAACCCTAATCATAACCCTAACCCTAACCTTTACCCTAACCCTAACCCTAACCCTTACCCTTACCCTAACTCTAACCCTAAAACAAACCCTAACCCTAATCCTAACCCTAACCTTAAACCTAACCCTAACCCAACCCTTGCCCTTACCCTAACCCTAACCCTAAACTTAACACCAAGCCTAACCCTAACCCTAACGCTAACCCTTACCCTTACCCTTAAACTAACCCTAACCCTAACCCTAACCCCTAACCCTATTCCTAACCCTAACCCTAACCCTTATCCTTATTCTAACCCTAACCCTAACCCTAACACTTACCGTTACCCTAAACCCTACCCTAACCCTAACCATAACCCTATACCTAACCCTACCCCTTACCCTTACCCTACTCCTAAACCTAACCCTAAACCTAAAACTAACCCTTACCCTTACCCAAACCCTAGCCCTAAACCTTACACTTACACGAAACCTAACCCTAACTCTTACCATAAACCTAACCCTAAACCTTACCCTAACCCTTACCCTTACCTTAACCCTAACCCTAATCAGAACCCTAACCCTAACCCTTACACTAACCCTAGCCCTAACACTACCCTAACCCCTAATCCTAACCCTCACCCTAACACTAACCCCTAACCCTAATCATAACCCTAACATTAATCCTTACCCTTACCCTAACCATAAACCTAACCATAAACCTAACCCTATCCGTAACCCTTACCCTTACCCTAACCCTAACCCTAAACCTTACCCTTACCCTAAACCTAACCCTAAACCTTACGCTATCCCTAAACCTAACCCTAACCCTAAACGTGACCCTTACCTTAACCCTAACTCTAACCCTAACCCTAACCCTTACCCTTACCCTAACCCTAACCCTAACCGTAACCCTAACCCTAACCCTAACCCTAACATATAACCTTACCCTAACCCTAACCCTAAACCTAACCGTATCCCTAGCCCTAACCCTAAATCTAACCCTAACCCTTACCCTTACCCTCACCCTAACCCTAAACATAAACCTAAATCTAACCATAACCCTATACTTAACCCTAACCCTAATCCTTACCCTAACCTAACCCTAACCCTAACCCTAAACCTAACCCTAACCCTGAACTTAACCTTACTTTAACCTAACCCTAACCCTAAACTTAACCCTAATCCTTACCCGTACCCTAAGCCTAACCCTAACCATAATCCTAACCCTAACCTTAACCCTACCCCTAACAATTACCCATACCCTAACACTAACCCTAACCCTAAACCTAACCCTAACCCTAACCCTAACCCTTACCCTTACAGTAAACCTAACCCTAATCCTAAATCCAACCCTTACCCTTACGCTAACCCTAACCCTAAACCTAACCCTAACCCTTACCCTTACCCTAACCCTAACCCTAACCCTAATCCTTACCCTTACAGTAACATTAACCATAACCCAAACCCTAACCCTAAACCTAAACCTAGCCCTAAACCTAACCCTTGCCCTTACCCTAACCCTAACCCTAAACCTCATCCAAACCCTAACCCTAACCCCTAACCCTAAACCTAACCCTAATCTTTACCCTTACCCTAACCATAAACCTAACCCTAAACCTAACCCAAACCAGAACACTTAACATAACCCTAACCCTTACCCTTACATTTACCCTAACCATAACCCTAACCCTAACCCTAGCACATACCCTTCCCTAACCCTAACTCTAACCCTAACCCTAACCCTAACCCTAAACCTCACCCTAAACCTAACACTAACCCTAACCCTAACCCTTACCCTAACCCTAACCTTAAAACCAACACTACACCTAACCCTAACCCTAACCCAAACCCTTACCCTTACCCTAACGCTAACCCTAAACCTAAACCTAACCCTAACCATAACCCGAACCATAACCCTAACCCTTACTCTAACCCTAACCCTAACCCTTATCCTTACCCTAACCATAACTCTAAAACTATTCCTAACCCTAACCTTAATCCTAACCCTTACCCTTACCCTAACCCTAACCTTAACCCTAACCCTTACCCTTCTCCTAACCCTAACCCTACCACTTATCCTAACCCTTACCCTAAACCTAACCCTAACCCTAACCCTTACCCTAACCCTAACACCTAACCCTAACCCTTAACCTAAACCTAACCCTAACCCTAACCCTTACCTTTACCCTAACCCTAAACCTAACTCTAACCCTAAACTTAACACTAACCCTCACCCTAACCCTTGCCCTTACACTAACACTAACAATAAACGTAACACTAACCCTAACCCTAACCCTAACCGTTACCCTAACACTAACCCTAAACCTAACCCTAACCCTAACACTAACCGCTAACCCTAACCCTAACCTTAACCTTAACCCTTACCCTAACTCTAACCCTAAACCTAACCCTAACCCTAACCCTAAATTTAACCCTAACCCTAACCTAACCCTTACCCTTACCCTAACCCTAACCCTAACCCTTACCCTTACACTAAACCTAACCCCAAACCTTACCGTAAACCTAACCCTAGACCTTACCCTAACCCTTACCCTTACCGTAACCCTAACCCTAACCCTAAACTTTACCCTTACCCTAACCGTAACCCTAACCCTTACCCTAACACTTACCCTTACCCTAACCCTAACCCTAACTTTACCCCCAACCCTAAACCTAACCCTAATCCTAACCCTAACACTTACCCTAACCCTAAACGTAAACCTAACACTAACCGTAACAGCCTTACCCTAACACTAACCCTAACCCTAACCCTAACCTTTATCCTAACCATACCCTATCCATATCCCTAACCCTAACCCATAACCTAACACTAACCCTAACCCCTAACGTGAACCCATACCCTAACCCTAACCATAACCCTAACCCCTAACCCTAACCCATAACCTAACACTAACCCTAACCCCTAACGTGAACCCATACCCTAACCCTAACCATAACCCTAACCCCTAACCCTAACCCTAACCCCTAAACCTAACCCTAACCCTAACCCTTACCCTTATCCTAACCCAAACCCTAACCCTAACACTTACCCTTAACCTAACACTTACCCTTTCCCTAACTTTAACCCTAACACTAACACTTACCCTTACCCTAAACCTAATCATAACCCTAAATCTAACCCTTACCTTTACATTGACCCTAACCACAAACCTAACCCTAAACCTTATGCTAAACCTAACCCTAACCCTAACCCTAACCTTTACCCTAACCCTAATCTTAACCCCAACACTAACCCTAACCCTAACACTTACCCTAACGCTAACCCTAACCTTTAACCTTACCCTAACCCTAACCCTAACCTTAACCCCAAGCCTAAACCTAAACCTAAACCTAACCGTAACCATTACCCTAACCCTAACCCTAACCCTAAACTTTACCCTTACCCTAACCGTAACCCTAACCCTTACCCTAACACTTACCCTTACCCTAACCCTAACCCTAACTTTACCCCCAACCCTAAACCTAACCCTAATCCTAACCCTAAAACTTACCCTAACCCTAAACGTAAACCTAACACTAACCGTAACAGCCTTACCCTAACACTAACCCTAACCCTAACCCTAACCTTTATCCTAACCATACCCTATCCATATCCCTAACCCTAACCCATAACCTAACACCAACCCTAACCCCTAACGCGAACCCATACCCTAACCCTAACCATAACCCTAACCCCTAACCCTAACCCTAACCCCTAAACCTAACCCTAACCCTAACCCTTACCCTTATCCTAACCCAAACCCTAACCCTAACACTTACCCTTTCCCTAACCCTTACCCTAACTTTAACCCTAACACTAACACTTACCCATACCCTAAACCTAATCATAACCCTAAATCTAACCCTTACCTTTACATTGACCCTAACCCCAAACCTAAACCTAAACCTTATGCTAAACCTAACCCTAACCCTAACCCTAACCTTTACCCTAACCCTAACCTTAACCCCAACACTAACCCTAACCCTAACACTTACCCTAACGCTAACCCTAACCTTTAACCTTACCCTAACCCTAACCCTAACCTTAACCCCAAGCCTAAACCTAAACCTAAACCTAACCGTAACCATTACCCTAACCCTAACCCTAACACTAACACTTACCCTTACCCTAACACGAATCCTAACCCTAACCCTTATCCTAACCCTAACCCTAACCCTAACCCTAACCCTTACCCTTACCCTAATCCTAAACCTAAACCTAACCCTCACCCTTACCCTTACCCTAACCCTAACCCTAACCCTAACCCTAAACCTTACACTTACACTAAACCTAACCCTAACTCTTACCCTAAACCTAACCCTAACCCTAACCCTAACGCTTACCCTTACCTTAACCCTAACCCTAAACCTTACCCTTACGCTAACACTTACCCTAACCCTAACCCTAACCCTAATCTTACCCTTACCCTAACCATAACCCTAACCTTAACCCCAACTCTAAACCTAACCCTAACCCTTACCCTAACCGTAACCCTAACCCTAACCCTAACTCTAACACTTACCCTTACCCTAACCCAAACATTAACCCTAATCCGTATCCTAAACATAACCCTAAGCCTAACCCTAACCCTTAACCTAACCCTAACACTAACCCTAACCCCTAACCCTAACCCTTACCATGAACTTAACCCTACCCTAAGCCTAACACTATCCCTAACCCCTAACCCTAACCATCACCCTAACACTAACCCCTAACCCTAATCATAACCCTAACCCTAATCCTTACCCTTACCCTAAACATAAACCTAACCATAACCCTAAACCTATCCCTAACCCTTACCCTTACCCTAACCCTAACTAACCCCAACCCTAAACCTTACCCTTACCCTAAACCTAACCCTAAACCTTACGCTAAAAATAAACCTAACCCTAACCCTAACCCTTACCCTTACCTTAACACTAACCCTAAACGTATCCCTAACCCTAAACCTAAACCTAACCCTAAACCTTACCCTTACCCTCACCCTAAACCTAACCTTAAACCTAACCCTAACTCTAACCCTAACCCTATACTTAACCCTAACCCTAATCCTTACCCTAACCTAACCCTAACCCTAACCCTAAACCTAACCCTAACCCTAAACTTAACCCTTACCTTTACCCTAACCCTAACCCTAAACCTAACCCTAATCCTTACCCTTACCCTAAGCCTAACATTAACCCTAATCCTAACCCTAACCTTAAACCCAACCCTAAACCTAACCCTAATCCTAACCCTAACACTTACCCTAACCCTAACCCAAAACCTAACACTAACCCTAACACCCTTACCCTAACCCTAAACCTAACCCTAACTGTAACTCTTATCCTAACCATAACCCTATCCATATCCCTAACTCTAACCCTTAACCTAACACTAAAATTAACCCTAACCCCCAACCCGAACCCATACATTATCCCTAACCATAACCTTAACCCCTAACCCTAACCCTAACCCCTAACCCTAACTCTAACCCTAACCCTAACCCTTACCCTTATCCTAACCCTAACCCTAACCCTAACACTTACCCTTACCCTAACACTTACCCATTCCATAACCCCTACCCTAACTCTAACCCTAACACTAACACTTACCCTTACCCTAACCCTAATCCCAACCCTAACTCTAACCCTTACACTTACAATAACCCTAAGCCAAAACCTAACCCTAAACCTTATTCTAAACCTAACCCTAACCCTAACCCTAACCCTTACCATAATCCTAAACCTAACCATTCACCTAACCCTAACACTATCCCTAACGCCTAACCCTAACCCTTACCATAACCCTAACCCTAACCCTAACCCTAACACTAACCCTAACCTCTAACCCTAACCCTAACAATAACACTAACCCCTAACCCTAACCCTAACTCTAACACATATCCTAACCCTAACCCTAACCCTAACACTTTCCCTTACCCTAACCTCTACCCTAACCCTAATCCTAACTCTAACACTTACCCTAACCCTAACCCTAACTCTTACCCTTAACCTAACCCTAACCCTAACTCTAACCCTAACCATATCCCTAACCCTAACACTTACCCTAACACTAATCCTAACCCTTACTCTAACCTTAACACTAACCTCAACCTTAACCCTAACACTAACCCTAACCTTAACCCTAACCCTAACCTTAAACTTTCCCTTACCCTAACTCTAACCCTAAACCAAACCCTAACCGTAATCCTAACCCTAACCTTAACCCTAACCCTAACCCAACCCTTGCCTTACCCTAACCCTAACGCTAAACTAAACACTAACCCTAACCCTAACCCTAAACATAACGCTGACCCTTATCCTTACCCTTACCAAACCCTAACCCTACACCTAACCCTAACCCTAACCCCTAATCCTATCCGTAACCCTAACCCTAACCCTTAACCTTATTCTAACCCTAAACCTAACCCTAACACTTACCGTTACCCTAATCCCTACCCTAACACTAACACTAACCCTAACCCTACACCTAACCCTTACCCTACTCTAACACTAACACTAACCCTAACCCTTACCCTTACCCTAATCCTAAACTTAACCCTAACCCTAACCCTAACCCTTACCCTTACCCTTACCCTAACCCTAAACCTTACACTTACACTAAACCTAACCCTAACTCTTACCCTAAACCTAACCCTAACCCTAACCCTAACCTTTACCCTTACCTTAACCCTAACCCTAAACCTTACCCTTACGCTAAAACTTACCCTAACCCTAACCCTAAACCTAACCTTACCCTTACCCTAACCATAACCCTAACCTTAACCCCAACTCTAAACCTAAACCTAACCCTAACCCTAACACTTACCCTTACCCTAACCCTAACCCTAAACTTTACCCTTACTCTAACCCTAACCCTAACCCTAACCAGAACACTTAACCTAAACCTAACCCTTACCCTTACCTTAACCCTAACCCTAACCCTAACCCTAACCCTAACCCTAGCACATACCCTTACCCTAACCCTAACCCTAACCATAACCATAACCATAAACCTCACCCTAAACCTAACATTAACCCTAACCCTTCCCCTAACCCTAACCTTAACCCCAACACTACACCTAACCCTAACACTAACCCTAAACCTTACCCTAACCCTAACCCTAAACTTAACCCTAACCACAACCCTAACCATAACCCTAACCCTTACTCCAAACCTAACCCTAATCCTAACCCTAACCCTTATCCTTACCCTAACCCTAACTATAAAACTAAACCTAACCCTAACCTTAACCCTAACCCTTACCCTTACCCTAACCCTAACCTTAACCCTAACCCTTACCCTTACCCTAACCCTAACCCTACCACTTATCCTAATCCTAAACCTAACTCTAACCCTAACCCTAACGCTTACCCTTACCCTAACCCTAACCCTAAACCTACCCCTAACCCTATCACTAAATCTAACCCTTACCCTAACCCTTACCCTAACCCTAACCCTAAACTTAACCCTAACCTTACACTTATCCTTACACTAAACCTAACCCTAAACCTAACACTTACCTAAACCGAAGCCTAACCCTTACCCTTACCCTAACCCTAACTCTAACCATAACCCTTACCCTAACCCTAACCTTAACCTAACCCTAACCCTAACCCTAACCCTAACCTTAATCCTAACCCTAACCCTAAGCCTAAACCTAACCCTAACACTAACCCTAACCCTAACCCTAAGCATAACCCTTACCCTAACCCTAACCCTAATCCTTACCCTAACCCTAACCCTAACCCTAACCCTAACCTTTACCCTTACCCTAACCCTAACCCTAACCAGAACACTTACCCTTACCCTAACCCTAACCCTTACATTACCCTTACCATAACTCTAACCCTAAACCTAAACATAACCCTAACCCTTACCCTAACCCTAACCCTAATCCTATCCCTAACCCTTAACCTTACCCTAAACCTAACTCTAAAACTAAACCTTACCCTAAACTTAGCCCTAGCCCTTACCTTTACCCTAACCCTGATCTTAACCCTAACCCTAACCCTTACCCTAACCCTAACCCTAAACTTTATCCTAACCCTAAACCTAACCGTAAAACTTACCCTTACCGTAACCCTAACCCTAACCCTAATCCTAACCCTTACCCTTACCCTAACCCTAACCCTAAACCTACCCCTAACCCTATCACTAAATCTAACCCTTACCCTAACCCTTACCCTAACCCTAACCCTAAACTTAACCCTAACATTACACTTATCCTTACCCTAAACCTAACCCTAAATCTAACACTTACCCTAACCCTAAGCCTAACCTAAACCTAACCCTAACCCTTACCCTAACCCTAACCCTAAACCTAACCCTAACACTTACCATTACCCTAACCCTAACCCTAAACCTAACCCTAAACCTTACCCTTACCCTAACACTAACCCTAAACCTTACCCTAACACTAACCTTAAACCTAACACTACCCCTAAGCCTAACCCTTGCCCTTACCCTAACCCTAAACCTAACCCTAAACCTAACCCTAAACCTAACCCTAACCCTAACACGAACCCTAACCCTTACCCTTACCTTAACACTAACCCTAACCCTAACCCTAAGCCTGGCACATACCCTTACCCCAACCCTAACCCTAACCCTTACCCTTACCCTAACCCTAACCCTCAACCTAACCCTAAACCTAACTCTAAACATAACACTAACCCTTACCCTAACCCTAACCCTAACCCTTAACCTAACCCTAACCCTAACCCTAACCCTAACCCTAAACCTAAACTTAACCCTAACCCTAACCCTAAACCTTACCCTTACCCTAACCCACACCCTAAACCAAACCCTAACCCTAACCCTAATCCTAACCCTAACCTTAACCCTAACACTAACCCTAAACTTTGCCCTTACCCTAACCCTAACAATAAATACTAACCCTAACCCTAACACTAACCCTAACGCTAACCCTTACCCTTACCCTAAAATTAACCCTAAACCTAACCCTAACCCTAAACCTAACCCCTAAACCTAAACCTAACCCTTACCTTATTCTAACCCTAAGTCTAACACTAACACTTACCCTTACCCTAACCCCTACCCTAACCCTAACCCTAACCCTAAACCTTACCCTAACCCTAAACATAACCCTTACCCTTACCCTAACCCTAACCCTAACCCTAACCCTAAACTTACCCTTACACTAAACCTAACACTAAACCTTACCCTAAACCTAACCCTAAACCTAACCCTAACCCTTACCCATACAGTAACCCTAACCCTAACCCTCAACCTTAGCCTTACCCTAACACTTACCCTAACCCTAACCCTATCCCTAACCCTTACCCTTATCCTAACCCTAATAATAACCTTACACCCAACCCTAAACCTAACCCTAATCCTAACCCTAACGCTTACCCTAAACCTAACCCTAAACTTAACAGTGATCCTAACACTTACACTTACCGTAACCCTAACCCTAACTCTTATCCTAACCATAACCCTAACCATAAACATAACCCTAACCCTAACCCTTTACCTAACACTAACACTAACCCTAACTGCTAACCCTAAACCTTACCCTAACGCTTACCATAACCCTAACCCCTAACCCAACCCCAACACTACCCCTAACACTAACCCCTAACACTTACTATTACCCTAACACTTACCCTTTCCCTAACCCCTACCCTAAACCTAACCCTAACCTTAACACTTCCCCTTAACCTAACCCTAACCCTAACCTAAATCTAAACGTTACCCTTACCCTAACCCTAACCCTAACCCTTACCATAACGCTTATCCTAAACCTAACCTTAACCCCAGCACTAACGCTAACACTAACACTTATACTAACGCTAACCCTAAACTTTACCCTTACTGTAACCTAACCCTAACCATAAAACTAAACCTAACCCTAACCCTTACCCTAACCCTAACCATTATCCTAACCCTAACCCTAACCCTAACCATTAACCTAACCCTAATACTAACCCTAACCCCTAACCCTAACCCTTACCATAACCCTAAACCTAACCCTACCCCTAACACTAACCCTAAACCGTAACCCTAACAATAACACTAACCCCTAATCCTAACACTAACATTAACCCTAAACCTTATCCTAACCCGAACCCTAACCCTGACACTTACCCTTACCCTAACCGCTACCCTCACCATAACCCTACCCTAACCCTTAGCCTAAGCCTAACCCTAACCCTAACCCTAATCCTTACTCATACCCTAACACTAAACCTAACCATAACCCTAACCCTAACACTAAAACTTACCGTTACCCTAACCCCTACCCTAACCCTAAACATAAACCTTAACCTTACCCTAACCCTTACCTTAACCCTATCCCTAAACCTAACGCTAACCCTAACCTTTACCCTTACCATAACCCTAAACCTAACCTTAACCCCAACCCTAAAACTAAACCTAACCCTAACCCTAACACTTACCCTACCCTAACCCTTAACCTAACCCTAACACTACCCTAACCCCTAACCCTAACCCTAACAATAACAGTAACCTCTAACCCTAACCCCAACCCTAACCCTAATCCTTTACCTAACCCGAACCCTAACCCTGACACTTACCCTTATCCTAACCTCTACCCTCACCATAACCCTAACCCTAATCTTACCTTAACCCTAACCCTAATCCTAACCCTAACCCTTACTCTTACCCTAACCCTAAACCTAACCATAATCCTAACCCTAACACTAACCCTTACCCTTAGCCTAACCCCTACCCTAACCCTAACACTAAACCTTACCCTCACCCTAAAACTAACCCTAACACTTACGCTAATCCTAACCCTAACCCTTACTCTAAACCTAACCCTAACCCTAACCCTAACCCTTACCCTAACGCTAACTCTAACCCTAAACCTAACCCTAAAACTTACCCTTACCCACACCCTAACCCTAACCTTAAACCTAACCCTAACTCTAACCCTAACCCTAAACTTAACCCTAACCCTTATCCTTACCCTAACACTAACCCTAACCCTAACCCATACCCTAACCCTAACACGTACCCTAACCCTAACCCTAAACCTAACCCTAAACCTAACCCTTAGCCTTACCCTAACCCTAACCCTAACCCTAACCCTAACCCTAAATCTAAACCTTACCCTTAAACTAATCCTAACCCTAAACCTAACCTAACCCTTACCCTTATCCTAACCCTAACTCTAACCCTAACCGTTACCCTTACCCTAACCCTCACCCTAAACCTAACCATAACCCTAAACCAAAACCTAACCCTTGCCATTACCCTAAACCTAACCCTAAACCTAACCCTAACCCTAACCCATAACAATAACCCTAACCCTAAACATTACCCTTACCCTAACCCTAACCCTAACCAGAACACTTACCCTAACCTAACCCTTACACTTACCCTAACCCTAACCCTAACCAGAACACTTACCCTAACCCTAACCCTAACCCTAACCCTAACATTAACCCTAACCCTTACCCTTACCATAGCCGTAACCCTAAACCTAAACCTAACCCTAAGCCTAACCCTAACCTTAATCCTAACCCTAACACTAATCCTTACCCATTCCCTAACCCTAACCCTAATCCTAACCCCTTAGCCTAACGCTAACCCTAACATTAACCCTTACACTTATCCTAATCCTAACCCTAACCCTAACCCTAAACCTTACACTTACCCTAGCCCTAAACCCTACCCTAACCCTAACGCTAACCCTAACCATTACCCTAACCCTAACCCTACCCCTAACCCTTACCCTTACCCTAACACTAAACCTAAACTTAACACTAACCCTCACCCTAACACTTACCCTTATCCTAACCCTAACCCTAACCCTAACCATAAACCTAACCCTAACCCTAAACTTAACCCTTACCTTTATGCTAACCCTAACCCTAAAGCTAACCCTAACCCTTACCCTAACCCTAACCCTAAACTTAACCCTAACCCTTACCCTAACCCTAACCCTTACCCTAACACTAACCCTAACCCTAAATCTAACCCTTACCATTACACTAACCCTAATCCTATACCTAACCCTAACCCTTACCCTTACCCTAACCCCAACTCTAAACATAACCCTTACCCTTACCCTAACCCTAACCCTAACCCTAAACCTAACCTAACCCTAAACCTAACCCTAACCCTAACCCTAACCCTAACCCTAACACTTACCCTTACCCTAACCATTACCTTAACACTTACCCTTTCCCTAACCCCTAGCCTAACCCTAACCCTAACCCTAACACTTCCCCTTAACTTATCCCTAACCCTATCCCTAAATCTAACCCTTACCCTTACACTAACCCTAACCCTAAACCTAACCCTAACACTTACGCTAACTATAACCCTAACCCTGACCCTAACCCTAACCCTTATCCTAACCCGAACCTTAACCCCAACACAAACCCTAACCCTAACACTTACCTTAACGCTAACCCTTACCTTTACCCTTACCCTAACCCTAAACCTAACCCTAACCCCAACCTTAAAGCTAAACCTAAACCTAACCCTAAACCTTACCCTAACCCTAACCCTAACCCTAACCCTTATCCTACCATAACCCTAACCCTATCCCTTACCCTTAACCTAACCCTAACACTAACCGTAACCCCTAACCCTAACCCTAACCATAACCCTAACCCTAACACTAAACCTAACCCATACACCAATCCCTACCAATAGCACTAACCACTAACCCTAACCCTAACCCTTACCCTTATCCTAACCTCTACCCTAACAATAACCCTAAACCTTACCCTGACCCTAATCCTAACCCTAACCCTTATGCTAAACCTAATCCTAACCCTAACCCTAACCCTAAACCTTACCCTAATCCTAACCCTAACCCTAACCCTAATCCTAACCCTAACCCTAACCCTTACCCTAACCCTAACCCTAAACCTAACCCTAAACCTAACCCTTACTCTTACCCTAACCCTAAACCTAACCATAACCCTATCCCTAACACTAACCCTTACCCTTACCCTAACCCCTACCCTAACCCTAACCCTAAACCTTACCCTTACCCTAAACCTAACCCTAACCCTTACGATAAACCTTACCCTAACCCTTACTCTAAACCTAACCCTAACCCTAATCATTACCCTTACCTTAACCCTAACCCTAAACCTTACCCTTACCCTAACGCTAACCCTAACCCTAAACTTAACCCTAACCCTACCCCTAACACATACCCTTACCCTAACATTAACCCTAACCGTAACCCTAACCCTAACCCTAAACCTAACCCTAACTCTTACCCTTACCCACACCCTAACCCTAACCTTAAACCTAACCCTAACTCTAACCCTAACCCTAAACTTAACCCTAACCCTTATCCTTACCCTAACCCTAACCCTAACCCTAACCCTAACCCTAACCCTAACCCTAACCTTAACCCTAACCCTTTCCCTAACCCTAACCCTTACCCTAACCCTAAACCTAACCCTAACACTTGCCATTACCCTAACCTTAACCCTAACCCTAAACCTTACCCTTACCCTAACGCTAACCCTAAACCTAACCCTAACCCAAACCCTAAACCTAACCCTACACCTAACCCTAAACCTTGCCTTTACGCTAACCCTAACCCTAAACCTCACCCTAACCCTAACCCTACCCTAACATTTACCCTTACCCTAACACTAACCCAAACCTAACCCTAACCAGAACACTTACACTAACCCTAACTCTAACCATTACCTTTACACTAACCCTAAACCTAACCCAAACCCTAACCCTAAACCTAACACTTACCCGTACCCTTAGCCTAACCCTAACCCTAACCCTAACCCTAAAAGTTACCCTTGCCCTAACCTAACCCTAAACCTTACCCTTACCCTAACCCTAAACCTAATTCTAACCCTAACCCTAAACCTAACCCTAACCCTAACCCTTACCCTACCCTAACTCTAAACCTAACCCTAACTCCTAAGCCTAACCCTAACCCTAAACCTTACCCTTACCCTATCCCTAACCCTAAACCTAACCCTAACCCTAAGCCTAACCCTAACCTTAACCCTAACCCTAACCCTAATCCTTACCCTTTCCCTAACCCTAACACTAAATCTAACACTAACCCTAACCCTAACCCTAACCCTTACCCTACCCTAACCTAACCCTAACCCTAACCCCTTAGCCTAACCCTAACCCTAACATTAACCCTTACCCTTATCCTAACCCTAAACCTAACCCTAACTCTAACCCTTATCCTAAACCCTACCCTAACCCTAACGCTAACCCTAACCATTACCCTAACCCTAACCCTAACCCTTACCCTTACCCTAACACTAAACCTAACCTTAATGCTATCCCTCACCCTAACCCTTACCCTTATCCTAACCCGAACCCTAACCTTAAACCTTACACTTACCCTAAACCTAACCCTAACCCTTACTCTAAAACTAACCCTAACCCTAACCCTAACCCTTAACTTAACCCTACACCTAACCCTAACCCTTATCCTTACCCTAACGCTAACCATAACCCTAAACCTAAATCTAACCCCAAGCCTTAACCTTACCCTAAACCTAACCCTAACCCTAACCCTTACCCTTACCCTAACCGCAACCCTAAGCCTAACCCTAAACGTAACCCTAACCCTTACCCTAACCCAAACCCTAATCCTAACCCTAACCCTTACGCTAACCCTAACCCTAAACCTGAACCTAACCCTAAACCTAACCTTAACCCTAACCCTTACCCTAACCCTAACCCTAAACCTTACACTTACCCTAAAACTAACCCTAAACCTTACCCTAAACCTACCCCTAACCCTAACCCTTACCCTAACGCTAACAATAACCCTAATCCTAACCCTTACCCTT
>JANJXV010000048.1:3982500-4055000 GCA_024803745.1 Megascapheus bottae
CCCTAACACTAACCCTAACCCTAACCCTAAACCTAACCCTAACCCTAAACTTAACCCTTACCTTTATGCTAACCCTAACACTAAACCTAACCCTAACCCTTACCCTTACCCTAACCCTAACCCTAACCCTAACCTTAACCTTAACCCTAACCCTTACCCTAACCCTAACCCTAAACCTAACCCTAACCCTAACCCTAACCTTTACCCTTACCCTAACCCTAACCCTAACCCTAAATCTAACCCTTACCGTTACACTAACCCTAACCCTAAAATTAACCCTAACCCTTAAACTTACCCTAACCCTAACTCTAACCCTAACCCTTACCCTTACCCTAACCCTAACCCTACACCTAACCCAAACCCTAAACCTAACCCTAACCCTAAACCTAACCCTTGCCCTTACCCTAAACCTAACCCTAACCCTAACCCTAACCCTAACCCATAACCCTAACCCTAACCCTAACCTTTACCCTTACCCTAACCCTAACCCTAACCAGAACACTTACCCTAACCCTAATCCTAAACCTAACCCTTACCCTTAACCTAACCCTAAACCTAAACAGAACACTTACCCTAACCCTAAACCTTACCCTTACCCTAACCCTAAACCTTACCCTAATCCTAACCCTAACCCTCACACTAACACTAACCCTAACCCTAACCCTAACCCCTAACCCTAACCCTTAACCTAACCCTAACCCTAACCCTAACCCTTACACTTATACTAACCCTAAACTTAATTCTAACACTAACCCTAACCCTAACCCTAACCATTACCCTACCCTAACCTTAACCCTAACCGTAACCCCTAAGCCTAACCCTAACCCTAACATTAACCCTTACCCTTATCCTAACCCTAACCCTAACCTTAACCCTAACCCTTACCCTTACCCTACCCTAAACCTAAACCTAACCCTAACCCTAAGCCTAAACGTAACCTTAACCCTAAATCTAACCCTAATCCTTACCCTTTCCCTAACCCTAACACTAAACCTAACACTAACCCTAACCCTAACCCTAACCCTTACCCTACCCTAACCCTAACCCTAAACCTAACCCATTAGCCTAAAGCTAACCCTAACATTAACCCTTACACTTATCCTAACCCTAAACCTAACCCTAACCCTAACCCTTACCCTTACACTTACCCTTACCATAAACCCTACCCTAACCCTAACCCTAAAGCTAACGCTAACCATTACCCTAACCCTAACCCTAACCCTTACCCTTACCCTAACACTAAACCTAACCTTAACCCTAACCCTCAACTTAACACTTACCCTTATCCTAACCATAACCCTAACCCTAACCCTAAAACTTACCCTTACCCTAAACCTAACCCTAAACCTTACCCTAAATCTAACCCTAACCCTAACCCTTACTCTTAACTTAACCCTAACCCTAACCCTAACCCTTACCCTTACACTAACGCTAACCATAACATTAACCCTAAACCTAACCCTAAGCCTTACCCTTACCCTAAATCTAACCCTAACCTTAACCCCAACCCTAAACCTAAGCCTAACCCTAACCCTTACCCTTACCTTAACCCTAACCCTAACCCTAAACCTTACCCTTACCCTTACCTTAACCCTAACCCTAAACCTAACCCTAACCCTTACCCTAACCCTAACCCTAACCCTAACCCTTACCCTTACCTTAACCCTAACCCTAAACCTAACCCTACCCTTACTCTTACCCTAACCGTAAACCTAAGCCTAACCCTAACCGTAACCCTAACCCTTACCCCAACCCAAACCCTAATCCCAACCCTAACCCTTACACTTACTATAACCCTAAACCTAAACCTAACCCTAACCCTAAACTTAACCCTAACCCTTACCCTTACCCTAACCCTAACCCTAACCCTAAACTAACCCTAACCCTAAGCCTTACCCTAAGCTAACCCTAACCCTAAACCTAACCCTAACCCTTACCCTTAACCTCAACCTAACCCTAACCTTAACCCTAACCCTAACCCTATTCCTAACCTTAACCCTTACTCTTATCCTTACCCTAACCCTAACACTAACCCTAATCCTAAACCTAACCCTAACCCTAAATCTAACCCTTACCCTTATCCTAAGTCTAACCCTAACCCTTACCCTTACCCTTACCCTAACCCTAAACCTAATCTTAACCCTAACCCTAACCCTAACTCTAACCCTTACCCTAACCCTAACCCTAACCCTAACCCTAAACCTTACCCTTACCCTAACCCTAACCCTAACCCTTACCCTAAACCTAACCCTAAACCTAACCCTAACCCTAACCCTTACCCTTACCTTAACCCTAACCCTAACCCTAAAACTTATCCTTACCCTAACGCTAATCCTAACCCTAACCCTAACCGAAACCCTAACGCTAACACATATCCTTACCCTAACCCTAACCCTAACCATAACTGTAACCCTAACCCTAACCCTAACTCTAACCCTAATCTTTGCCCTTACACTAACCCTAACCCTAAACTTAACATCAACCCTAAACCTAACCCATACCCTATCCCTAACCCTTATCCTTTCCCTAACCATAACCCTAAACCTAACCCTAAGCCTAACCATAACTCTAACACTTACCATAACCCTTACACTAAACCTAACCCTAGCCTTAACCCTAACCCTTACCCTTACCCTTACCTAACCCTAACCCTAACCCTAAAACTTGCCCTTACCCTAAGTCTAACCCTAACCCTACCCCTTACCCTTACCCTAAACCTAACACTAAACCTAACCCTAACACTTATCATTACCCTAAACCTAGCCCTAACTGTAAACATTATCCTTACCCTAAACCTAACCCTAACCCTTACGCTAAAACTAACCCTAACACTAACACTTAACCTAACCCTAACACTAACCCTAACTCTTAACCCTAACCCTTACCCTAACCCTAACCCTAACCCTAACCCTAAACCTAACCCTAACCCTTACCCTAACCCTAACCCTAAGCCTTACCCATAACCTAACCCTAACACTAACCCTAACCTTAACCCTAACCCTTACCCTAACCCTAACCCTTACACTAACCCTAACCCTAAACCTAACCCTAACCCTAACCCTAACCCTTACCCTTACCCTAACCCTAACCCTAACCCTAAATCTAAACCTTACGTTACACTAACCCTAACCCTAAACCTAACCCTAACCCTTACCCTTACCCGAACACTAACTCTAACCCTAACCCTTTCCCTTACCCTAAGCCTAACCCTAAACCTAACCCTAACCCAAAACCTAACCCTAACCCTAAACCTAACCCTTGCCCTTACCCTAAACCTAACCCTAAACCTAACCTTAACACTAACTCTATCTCATAACCCTAACCCTAACCGTAAACTTTACCCTTACCCTAACCCTAACCCTAACCAGAACACTTACCCTAAACCTAACCCTAAACCTAACCCTTACCCTTACCCTAACCCTAACCCTAACCAGAACACTTACCCTAACCCTAACCCTAACCCTAAACCTTACCCATAGACTAACCCTAACCCTAAACCTAACCCTTACCCTAACCCTAACCCTAACCCTTACACTAATCCTAACCCTAACCCTTACACTAACCCTAACCCTAACCCTAACCCCTAACCCTAACCCTTAACCTAACCCTAACCCTAACCCTAAACCTTACCCTTACCCTAACCCTAAACCTAATTCTAACCCTAACCCTAACCCTAAACCTATTTCTAACCCTAACCCTAAACCTAACCCTAACCATAACCCTAAATTTAGCCCTTACCTTTACGCTAACCCTAATCCTAAACCTAACCCTAACCCTTACCCATAACCTAACCCTAACCCTAACCCTAACCTTAACCCTAACCCTTACCCTAACCCTAACCCTTACACTAACCCTAACCCTAACCCTAACCCTAACCCTTACCCTTACCCTAACCCTAACCCTAACCCTAAATCTAAACCTTACCCTTACACTAACCCTAACCCTAAACCTAACCCTAACCCTTACCCTTACCCGAACACTAACTCTAACCCTAACCCTTTCCCTTACCCTAAACCGAATCCTAAACCTAACCCTAACCCTAAACCTAACCCTTGCCCTTACCCTAAACCTAGCCCTAAACCTAACCTTAACCCTAACTCTATCCCATAACCCTAACCCTAACCCTAAACTTTACCCTTAACCTAACCCTAACACTAACCAGAACACTTACCCTAACCCTATCCCTAAACCTAACCCTTACCCTTACCCTAACCCTAACCTTAACCAGAACACTTACCCTATCCCTAACCCTAACCCTAAACCTTACGCTTACACTAACCCTAACCCTAACCCTAACCCTTACCCTAACCCTAACCCTTACACTAATCCAAACCCTAAACCTTACACTAACTCTAACCCTAACCCTAACCCCTAACCCTAACCCTTAACCTAACCCTAACCCTAACCCTTAACCTTACCCTTAGCCTAACCCTAAACCTAATTCTAACCCTAACCCTAACCCTAACCCTAACCCTTACCCTACCCTAACCCTAAACCTAACCCTAACCCCTAAGCCTAACCCTAACCCTAACATTAACCCTTACCCTTATCCTAACCCTAACCCTAACCCTAAACCTTACCCTTAACCTAGCCCTAACCCTAAACCTAACCCTAACCCTAAGCCTAACCCTAACCTTAACCCTAACCCTAACCCTAACCCTTACCCTAAACCTAACCCTAACACTAAACCTAACACTAAACCTAACCCTAACCCTAACCCTAACCTTTACCCTACCCTAACCTAACCCTAACCCTAACCCCTTAGCCTAACACTAACCCTAACATTAACCCTTACCCTTACCCTAAACCTAACCCTAACACTTACCATTACCCTAAACCTAATCCTAACCCTTACCCTTACCCTAACCCTAACCCTAACCCTAACCCTAACCCTAACCCTAACCCTAACCCTAACCTAACCCTAGCCTTAACCCTAACCCTTACCCTTACCCTTACCTAACCCTAACCCTAACCCTAAAACTTGCCCTTACCCTAAGTCTAACCCTAACCCTACCCCTTACCCTTACCCTAAACCTAACACTAAACCTAACCCTAACACTTATCATTACCCTAAACCTAGCCCTAACTGTAAACATTATCCTTACCCTAAACCTAACCCTAACCCTTACGCTAAAACTAACCCTAACACTAACACTTAACCTAACCCTAACACTAACCCTAACTCTTAACCCTAACCCTTACCATAACCCTAACCCTAACCCTAACCCTAAACCTAACCCTAACCCTTACCCTAACCCTAACCCTAAGCCTTACCCATAACCTAACCCTAACACTAACCCTAACCTTAACCCTAACCCTTACCCTAACCCTAACCCTTACACTAACCCTAACCCTAAACCTAACCCTAACCCTAACCCTAACCCTTACCCTTACCCTAACCCTAACCCTAACCCTAAATCTAAACCTTACGTTACACTAACCCTAACCCTAAACCTAACCCTAACCCTTACCCTTACCCGAACACTAACTCTAACCCTAACCCTTTCCCTTACCCTAAGCCTAACCCTAAACCTAACCCTAACCCAAAACCTAACCCTAACCCTAAACCTAACCCTTGCCCTTACCCTAAACCTAACCCTAAACCTAACCTTAACACTAACTCTATCTCATAACCCTAACCCTAACCGTAAACTTTACCCTTACCCTAACCCTAACCCTAACCAGAACACTTACCCTAAACCTAACCCTAAACCTAACCCTTACCCTTACCCTAACCCTAACCCTAACCAGAACACTTACCCTAACCCTAACCCTAACCCTAAACCTTACCCATAGACTAACCCTAACCCTAAACCTAACCCTTACCCTAACCCTAACCCTAACCCTTACACTAATCCTAACCCTAACCCTTACACTAACCCTAACCCTAACCCTAACCCCTAACCCTAACCCTTAACCTAACCCTAACCCTAACCCTAAACCTTACCCTTACCCTAACCCTAAACCTAATTCTAACCCTAACCCTAACCCTAAACCTATTTCTAACCCTAACCCTAAACCTAACCCTAACCATAACCCTAAATTTAGCCCTTACCTTTACGCTAACCCTAATCCTAAACCTAACTCTAACCCTTACCCATAACCTAACCCTAACCCTAACCCTAACCTTAACCCTAACCCTTACCCTAACCCTAACCCTTACACTAACCCTAACCCTAACCCTAACCCTAACCCTTACCCTTACCCTAACCCTAACCCTAACCCTAAATCTAAACCTTACCCTTACACTAACCCTAACCCTAAACCTAACCCTAACCCTTACCCTTACCCGAACACTAACTCTAACCCTAACCCTTTCCCTTACCCTAAACCGAATCCTAAACCTAACCCTAACCCTAAACCTAACCCTTGCCCTTACCCTAAACCTAGCCCTAAACCTAACCTTAACCCTAACTCTATCCCATAACCCTAACCCTAACCCTAAACTTTACCCTTAACCTAACCCTAACACTAACCAGAACACTTACCCTAACCCTATCCCTAAACCTAACCCTTACCCTTACCCTAACCCTAACCTTAACCAGAACACTTACCCTATCCCTAACCCTAACCCTAAACCTTACGCTTACACTAACCCTAACCCTAACCCTAACCCTTACCCTAACCCTAACCCTTACACTAATCCAAACCCTAAACCTTACACTAACTCTAACCCTAACCCTAACCCCTAACCCTAACCCTTAACCTAACCCTAACCCTAACCCTTAACCTTACCCTTAGCCTAACCCTAAACCTAATTCTAACCCTAACCCTAACCCTAACCCTAACCCTTACCCTACCCTAACCCTAAACCTAACCCTAACCCCTAAGCCTAACCCTAACCCTAACATTAACCCTTACCCTTATCCTAACCCTAACCCTAACCCTAAACCTTACCCTTAACCTAGCCCTAACCCTAAACCTAACCCTAACCCTAAGCCTAACCCTAACCTTAACCCTAACCCTAACCCTAACCCTTACCCTTTCCCTAACCCTAACACTAAACCTAACACTAAACCTAACCCTAACCCTAACCCTAACCTTTACCCTACCCTAACCTAACCCTAACCCTAACCCCTTAGCCTAACACTAACCCTAACATTAACCCTTACCCTTACCCTAAACCTAACCCTAACACTTACCATTACCCTAAACCTAATCCTAACCCTTACCCTTACCCTAACCCTAACCCTAACCCTAACCCTAAACCTAAACCTAACTCTAACCCTTCCCTTTATTCTAACCCTAAACCTTACCCTAACCCTAACCCTAAACTAACCCTATCCCTAAACCTTACCCTTACCCTAACCCTAACCCTAACCCTTACCCTTACACTAATCCTAACCCTAACCCTTACACTAACCCTAACCCTAACCCTAACCCCTAACCCTAACCCTTAACCTAACCCTAACCCTAACCCTAAACCTTACCCTTACCCTAACCCTAAACCTAATTCTAACCCTAACCCTAACCCTAAACCTATTTCTAACCCTAACCCTAACCCTAACCCTAACCCTAACCCTAAATTTAACCCTTACCTTTACGCTAACCCTAACCCTTACCCTAACCCTAACCCTTACACTAACCCTAACCCTAACCGTAACTGTAACCCTAACCCTTACCCTTACCCTAACCCTAACCCTAACCCTAAATCTAAACCTTACCCTTACACTAACCCTAACCCTAAACCTAACCCTAACCCTTACCCTTACCCGAACACTAACTCTAACCCTAACCCTTTCCCTTACCCTAAGCCGAACCATAAACCTAACCCTAACCCTAAACCTAACCCTTGCCCTTACCCTAAACCTAACCCTAAACCTAACCTTAACCCTAAGTCTATCCCATAACCCTAACCCTAACCCTAAATTTTACCCTTAACCTAACCCTAACACTAACCAGAACACTTACCCTAACCCTAACCCTAAACCTAACCCTTACCCTTACCCTAACCCTAACCTTAACCAGAACACTTACCCTATCCCTAACCCTAACCCTAAACCTTACCCTTACACTAACCCTAACCCTAACCCTAACCCTTACCCTAACCCTAACACTTACACTAATCCAAACCCTAACCCTTACACTAACTCTAACCCTAACCCTAACCCCTAACCCTAACCCTTAACCTAACCCTAACCCTATCCCTAAACCTTACCCTTACCCTAACCCTAACCCTAACCCTAACCCTAACACTAACACTAACCCTAACCATGACCCTTACCTTTACTCTAACCCTAACCCTAACCCTAACCCTAACCTTAACCCTAACCCAAACCCTAATCCTAACCATGCCCCTTACACTAACCCTAAACTTAACTCTTACCCTAAGCCTAACCCTAACCCTAAACCTAACCCTAACCCTTACCCTTACCCTAACCTTAACCCTTACCCTTATCCTTACCCTAACCCTAACACTAACACTAATCCTAAACCTAACCCTACCCTAACGCTAACCCTTTCCCTTATCCTAACCCTAACCCTAACCCTAAACCTAACCTTAACCCTTACACTTATCCTTACCCTAACCCTAACACTAACCCTAATCCTAACCCTAACCCTAACCCTAACGCTAACCCTTACCCTTATCCTAACCCTAACCCTAACCCTAACCCTAACACTTACCCATACCCTAACCCTAAACCTAACCTTAACCCTAACCCTAACTCTAACCCTTACCCTTACCCTAACCCTAACCCTAACCCTAAACCTAAACCTTACCCTTACCCTAACCCTAACCCTAACCCTAACCGTAACCCTAACCCTAACCCTAACCCTAATCTTTACCCTTACCCTAACCCTAACGTAAACTTAACCCCAACCCTAAACCCAATGCTTACCCTAACCCTAACCCTTACCCTTACCCTAAGCATAACCCTAAACTTAACCCTAACTCTAACCCTAAATCTAACACTTACTCTAACCCTTACCCTAAACCTAACTCTAAACCTAAACTTAACCCAAACCCTTACCCTTACCCTTATCTAAACCTAACCCTAACCCTACCCCTTACACTTGCCCTGACCCTAAGTCTAACCCTAACTCTAACCCTTACCCTTACCCTAAACCTAACCCTAACACTTATCATTACCCTAATCCTAACCCTAACCCTAAACCTTACCCTTACCCTAAGCCTAACCCTAACCCTTACGTTTAACTTAACCCTAACTGTAACCCTTAACCGAACCCTAACACTAACCCTAAACCCAACCTTAACCCTAATCCTAACTCTAACCCTTACCCTTACCCTAACCAGAACACTTACCCTAACCCTAACCCTAAACCTAACCCTTACCCTTACCCTAACCCTAACCCTAACCAGAACACTTACCCTCACCCTAACCCTTAGCTTACTCTAACCCTAACCCTAACCAGAACACTTACCCTCACCCTAACCCTAACCCTTACCCTAATGCTAACCCTAACCCTTACGCTCACCCTAACCCTAACCCTAACCTTAACCCTAACCCTTACCCTTACCCTAACCCTAACCCTAACCCTAAACGTTACCCTAACATTAACCCTTACCCTAACCCTAAACCTAAACCTAAACCTAACTCTAATCCTTACCCTTACCCTCAACCTAACACTAACCTTAACCCTAACCCTAACCCTAACCTTAACCGTTACCCTTAGGCTTATCCTAACCCTAACACTAACCCGAATCCTAAACCTAACCCTAACCCTAATGCTAACCCTTACCCTTATCCTAACCCTAACTCTAACCCTAAGCCTAACGCTTACCCTTACCCTAAACCTAAACCTAACCTTAACCTTAACCCTAACTCTAACCTTTACCCTTAACCTAACCCTAACCCTAAACCTAACCCTAAACCTTACCCTTACCCTAACCACAACCCTAACCCTAACACTAACCCTAACCTTAATCCTAACCCTTACCCTAACCCTAACAATAACCCTAACCCTAACACTAACCCTAACCCCTAACCCTAACCCTAACAATAACACTAACCACTAATCCTAACCCTAACTCTAACCCTAAACCTTATCCTAACCCGAACACTAACCCTAAGACTTACCCTTACCCTAACCTCTACCCTCACCATAACCCTAACCCTATTCCTTACCCTAACCCTAACCCTAACGCTAACCCTTACTCTTATTCTAACCCTAAACCTAACCATAACCCTAACCCTAACACTAACCCTTACCCTTATCCTAACCCCTACCCTAACAATAACCGTAAACCTTACCCTTACCCTAAACCTAACCCTAACCCTTACGCTAAATCTAACAATAACCCTAACCCTAACAATTACCCTTACCTTAACTCTAACCCTAACCCTAACCCTTACCCTTACCCTAACGCTAACCCTAACCATAAACCTAACTCTAACCCTAATCCTAACACATACCATTACCCTAACCCTAAACCTAACCCTAACCGTAACACTAACCCTAACCCTAAACCTAACCCTAACTCTTACCCTTAACCACACCCTAACCCTAACCTTAAACCTAACCCTAACTCTAACCCTAACCCTAAACATAACCCTAACTCTTATTCTTACCCTAACACTAACCCTAACCCTAACCCTAACCCTAACCCTAAACTTAACCCTTACCTTTATGCTAACCCTAACACTAAACCTAACCCTAACCCTTACCCTTACCCTAACCCTAACCCTAACCCTAACCCTAACCTTAACCCTAACCCTTACCCTAACCCTAACCCTTACCCTAACCCTAACCCTAAACCTAACACTAACCCTAAATCTAAACCTTACCCTTACCCTAACCCTAACCCTAACCCTAAATCTAACCCTTACCGTTACACTAACCCTAACCCTAAAATTAACCCTAACCCTTAAACTTACCCTAACCCTAACTCTAACCCTAACCCTTACCCTTACCCTAACCCTAACCCTAAACCTAACCCTAACCCTAAACCTAACCCTTGCCCTTACCCTAAACCTAACCCTAAAACTAACCCTAAACCTAACCCTAA
Source organism: Megascapheus bottae (assembly GCA_024803745.1). Classification (NCBI taxonomy): domain Eukaryota; kingdom Metazoa; phylum Chordata; class Mammalia; order Rodentia; family Geomyidae; genus Megascapheus; species Megascapheus bottae. The sequence continues at coordinate 3,993,470 of JANJXV010000048.1, forward strand.
CCCTAACCCATAACCCTAACCCTAACCCTAACCTTTACCCTTACCCTAACCCTAACTCTAACCAGAACACTTACCCTAACCCTAATCCTAAACCTAACCCTTACCCTTACCCTAACCCTAACCCTAACCAGAACACTTACCCTAACCCTTACCCTTACCCTAACCCTAAACATTACCCTAACCCTAACCCTAACCCTTACACTAACCCTAACCCTAACCCTAACCCTAACCCCTAACCCTAACCCTTAACCTACCGCTAACCCTAACCCTAACCCTTACACTTACTCTAACCCTAAACTTAATTCTAACCTTAAACCTAACCCTAACCCTAAGCCTAACCATAACCTTTACCCTAACTCTAACCCTAATGCTTACCCTTTCCCTAACCCTAACACTAAACCTAACACTAACCCTAACCCTAATCCTAACCCTAACCCTTACCCTACCCTAACCCTATCCCTAAACCTAACCCATTAGCCTAAACCTAACCCTAACGTTAACCCTTACACTTATCCTAACCCTAAACCTAACCCTAACCCTAACCCTTACCCTTACACTTACCCTTACCATAAACCCTACCCTAACCCTTACCCTAAAGCTAACTCTAACCATTACCCTAACCCTAACCCTAAACCTAACCCTTACCCTTACCCTAACACTAAACCTAACCTTAACCCTAACCCTCAACCTAACACTTACCCTTATCCTAACCATAACCCTAACCCTAACCCTAAAACTTACCCTTACCCTAAACCTAAACCCTAAACCTTACTCTAAACCTAACCCTAACCCTAAGCCTTACTCTTAACTTAACCCTAACCCTAACCCTAACCCTTACCCTTACACTAACGCTAACCATAACATTAACCCTAACCCTAACCCTAAGCCTTACCCTTTCCCTATTCCTAACCCTAACCTTAATCCGAACCCTAAACCTAAGCCTAACCCTAACCCTTACCCTTACCTTAACGCTAACCCTAACCCTAACCCATACCCTTACCCTAACGCTAACCCTAACCCTAACCCTAACCCTAACCCTTACCCTAAACCTAACCCTAACCATTACCCTTACCTTAACCCTAACCCTAAACCTAACCCTAACCCTTACTCTTACCCTAACCGTAACCCTAAGCCTAACCCTAACCGTAACCCTAACCCTTACCCCAACCCAAACCCTAAACCCAACCCTAACCCTTACACTTACCCTAACCCTAAACCTAAACCTAAACCTAACCCTAACCTTAACCCTAACCCTTACCCTTACCCTAACCCTAACCCTAAACCTAAACCTAACCCTAACCCTAAGCCTTACCCTAAGCCTAAGCCTAACCCTAACCCTAAACCTAACCCTAACCCTTACCCTTACCCTCAACCTAACCCTAACCTTAACCCTAACCCTAACCCTAATCCTAACCTTAACCCTTACCCTTATCCTTACCCTAACCCTAACACTAACCCTAATCCTAAACCTAATCCTAACCCTAAATCTAACACTTACCCTTATCCTAACTCTAACCCTAACCCTAACCCTTACCCTTACCCTAACCCTAAACCTAATCTTAACCCTAACTCTAACCCTTACCCTTACCCTAAACCTAACCCTAACCCTAAACCTTACCCTTACCCTAACCCTAACCCTAACCCTTACCCTAAACCTAACCCTAACCCTAACACTTACCCTTACCTTAACCCTAAACCTAAACCTAAACCTAATCTTAACCCTAACCCTAACCATAACCATAACCCTAACCCTTCCCCTAGCCCTAACCCTAACCATTACCCTAATCCTAACCCTAACCCTAAACCTAAACCTAACTGTAACCCTAAACCTAACCTTTACCCTTTCCCTAACCCTAACCCTAACGCTAAATCTAACCCTTACCCTTACACTAACCCTAACCCTAAACCTAACCCTAACCCTTACCCTTACCCTAACCCTAACTCTAACCGTAACGCTTACCCTTACCCTAACCCTAACCCTAAACCTAACCCTAACACTAACCCTAACCCTAACCCTAAACCTAACCCTTGCCCTTACCCTAACCCTAACCCTAACGCTAAATCTAACCCTTACCCTTACACTAACCCTAACCATAACCTAACCCTAATCCTTACACTTACCCTAACCCTAACCCAAAACCTAACCCTAATCCTAAACCTAACCCAAACCCTAAACCTAACCCTAACCCTAAACCTAACCCTTGCCCTTACCCTAAACCTAACCCTAAAACTAACCCTAAACCTAACCCTAACCCTAACCCATAACCCTAACCCTAGCCCTAACCTTTACCCTTACCCTAACCCTAACTCGAACCAGAACACTTACCCTAACCCTAATCCTAAACCTAACCCTTACCCTTACCCTAACCCTAACCCTAACCAGAACACTTACCCTAACCCTTACCCTTAACCTAACCCTAAACCTTACCCTAATCCTAACCCTAACCTTTACACTAACCCTAACCCTAACCCTAACCCTAACCCCTAACCCTAACCCTTAACCTACCCCTAACCCTAACCCTAACCCTTACACTTACTCTAACCCTAAACTTAATTCTAACCCTAAACCTAACCCTAACCCTAATCCTAACCGTAACCTTAACCCTAACTCTAACCCTAATGCTTACCCTTTCCCTAACCCTAACACTAAACCTAACACTAACCCTAACCCTAATCCTAACCCTAACCCTTACCCATAACCCTAACCCTAGCCCTAACCTTTACCCTTACCCTAACCCTAACTCGAACCAGAACACTTACCCTAACCCTAATCCTAAACCTAACCCTTACCCTTACCCTAACCCTAACCCTAACCAGAACACTTACCCTAACCCTTACCCTTAACCTAACCCTAAACCTTACCCTAATCCTAAACCTAACCTTTACACTAACCCTAACCCTAACCCTAACCCTAACCCCTAACCCTAACCCTTAACCTACCCCTAACCCTAACCCTAACCCTTACACTTACTCTAACCCTAAACTTAATTCTAACCCTAAACCTAACCCTAACCCTAATCCTAACCGTAACCTTAACCCTAACTCTAACCCTAATGCTTACCCTTTCCCTAACCCTAACACTAAACCTAACACTAACCCTAACCCTAATCCTAACCCTAACCCTTACCCTACCCTAACCCTATCCCTAAAAGTAACCCCTTAGCCTAAACCTAACCCTAACATTAACCCTTACACTTATCCTAACCCTAAACCTAACCCTAACCCTAACCCTTACCCTTACACTTACACTTACCATAAACCCTACCCTAACCCTAACCCTAAAGCTAACGCTAACCATTACCCTAACTCTAACCCTAAACCTAACCCTTACACTTACCCTAACACTAAACCCAACCTTAACCCTAACCCTCAACCTAACACTTACCCTTATCCTAACCATAACCCTAACCCAAACCATAAAAATTACCCTTAACCTAAACCTAACCCTAAACGTTACCCTAAACCTAACACTAACCCTAAGCCTTACTCTTAACTTAACCCTAACCCTAACCCTAAACCTTACCCTTACACTAACGCTAACCATAACATTAACCCTAACCCTAACCCTAAGCCTTACCCTTACCCTAATCCTAACCCTAACCTTAATCCCAACCCTAAACCTAAGCCTAACCGTAACCCTTACCCTTACCTTAACCCTAACCCTAACCCTAACCCTTACCCTTACCCTAACGCTAACCCTAACCCTAACCCTTACCCTAAAACTAACCCTAACCCTAACCATTACCCTTACCTTAACCCTAACCCTAAACCTAACCCTAACCCTTACTCTTACCCTAACCGTAACCCTAAGCCTAACCCTAACCGTAACCCTAACCCTTACCCCAACCCAAACCCTAAACCTTACCCTAACCCTAACACTAAACCTAACCCTAACCCTAACGCTAACCCTATCCCTATACCTAACCCTAACCCTAAAACTTACCCTAACCCTATCACTAAACCTAACCCTAACCCTAACCCTAATCCTAACCCCTAACGCTAAAACTAACCCTAACCCTAACCCTAACACTTACCCTTACCCTAATCCTAACCCTAACCCTAACACTTACCCTAACCCTAACCCTAACCCTAACCCTAACACTTACATTAACCAAAACCCAAACTCTAACAATAACCCTTACAGTAACCCCTAAACCTAATACTTACCCTTACCCCAAACCTAACCCTAACCCTTACCATAACCCTAACCCTAACCCTTACCCATCCCTAACCCTAACCCTAACTCCTAACCCTAACCCTTAACCTAAAACTAACCTTAACCCTAAACCTAAACTTTACCCTTACCCTAAGCCTAAACCTAACTGTAACCCTAACCCTAACCCTAACCCTAACCTTAACCCTAACCCTAACCCTTACCCTTACCTAACCCTAACCCTAAACCTAACCCTAACCCTAAGCCTAACCCTAGCCTTAACCCTAACCCTAACCCTAATCCTTACCTTTTCCCTAACCCTAACCCTAAACCTAACAGTAACCCTAACCCTAATCCTAACCCTAACCCTTACTCTACCCTAACCCTAACGATAACCCTAACCAATAAGCCTAACCCTAACCCTAACCTTAAACCTTACCCTTATCCTAACCCTAACCCTAACCCTAACTCTTACCCTTACCCTAAACCCTACCCTAACCCTAATGCTACTCCTAACCATTACCCTAACCCTAAACCTAACCTTAACCCTTACCCTTACCCTAACACTAAACCTAACCTTAACCCTAACCCTAAACCTAACCCTTACCCTCATCCTAACCCTAAACCTAACGCTAACCCTAACCCTAAACCTAAACCTTACCCTTACCATAAACCTAACCCTAACCCTTACCCTAAACCTAACCAAACCCTAACCTTTACCCTTAAGTTAACTCTAACCCTAACCCTTACCCTTACCCTAACGCTATCCCTAACCCTAACCCTAATCCTTACACTTACCCTAACCCTAACCCTAACCTTAACCCCAACCCTAAACCTAACCCTAACCATAACCCTAACCCTTACTCTTACCCTAAATCTAACCCTAAACCTAACCCTAACCCGAACCCTAACCTTTACCCTGACCAAAACCCTAATCCTAACCCTAACCCTTACCCTTAACCTAACCCTAAACCTATCCTTAACCCTAACCCTAACCCTAAACCTTACCCTTACCCTAACCCTAACCCTAACCCTAAACCTTACCCTTGCCCTAACCCTAACCCTAAACCTTACTCTAAACCTAACCCTAACCCTAACCCTTACTCTTACCGTAACCCTAAACCTAACCCTAAAACTTACCCTTACCCTAATGCTAACAATAACCCTAACCCTAACACATATCCTTACCCTAACCCTAACCCTAACCCTAACCGTAACCGTAACCGTAACCCTAACCCTAACCCTAACCCTAACCCTAACCCTAATCTTTACCCTTAACCTAAACCTAAACCTAAAGTTAACCCCAACCCTAAAACTAACCCTTACCCTAACCCTAACCCTTACCCTTACCCTAACTCTAACCCTAAACCTAACCCTAATCCTAACCCTAACTCTAACCCTCACCCTAACCATTCCCCTAACCACAACCCTAACCTTAACCCTAACCCTTACCCTTACCCTTACACTAACCCTAACCCTAACCCTAACACTTACCTTACCCTAACCATAACCCTAAACCTTACCCTTATCCTAACACTAACCCTAAACCTTACTCTAAACCTAACCCTAAACCTAACCCTAACCCTAACCCTAACCCTAAACCTAACCCTAACCCTAACCCTAACTCTAACCCTTACCCTAACCATTCCCCTAACACTAACCCTAACCTTAACCCTAACCCTTACCCTTACCCTTACCATAACCCTAACCCTAACCCTAACCCTAACACTTACCCTTACCCTAAGATTAACCCTAACCTTAACCCTTACCCTTACCCTAACCCTAACCCTAAACCTAACCCTAACACTTACCCTTAGCCTAACCCTAACCCTAAACCTTACCCTTATCCTAACACTAACTCTAAACCTTACTCTAAACCTAACCCAAAACCTAACCCTAACCCTAACCCTAAACATAACCCTAACCCTTACCCTAAACCTAACCCTTACCCTTACCCTAACGCTAACCCTAACCCTAACCCGAACCCTAACCAGAACACTTACCCTAACCCTAACCCTAACCCTAACCCTTACCCTTACCCTAACCCTAAACCTAACCCTAACCCTAACCCTAACCCTTACCCTTACCCATAGCCTACCCTAACCCTAACCCTAAACCTTATCCTTACCCTAAACCTAACCCTAAAACTTACCCTAGACCTAACCCTAATCCTAACACTAACCCTAACCCTTACCCGTACCTTAACCCTAACCGTAAACCTAACCCTAACCCTAGCACATACCCTTACCCTAACCCTAACCCTAACCCTAACCCTAACCGTAACCCTAAACCTAACCTAAACCTAAACCTAACCCTAATCCTAACCATAAACCTAACACTTACAATATCCCTAACCATAATCCTAACCCTAACTCTTACCTTTACCCTAACCCTAACTCTAAAACTAATCCGAACCCTAACCTTAACCCTAACCCTTACCCTTATCCTAACCCTAACCTTAAACCTAACCCTTACCCTTACCCTAACCCTAACACTAACACTTATCCTAACCCTAACCCTAACCCTAACCCTTACTCTAAGCCTAACCCTAACCATTACCGTAACCCTAACCCTAACCCTAACCCTAACCCTTAACCTTACCCTAAACCTAACCCTAATCCTAAACCTAACCCTAACCCTAACACTAACTCTAAACCTTATCCTAACCATACCCCTAACCCTAACCCTAACCTTAACCCTAACCCTTACCCTTACCCTTACCCTAACCCTAACCATAACACTTACCCTTACCCTAAGACTAACCCAAACCCTAACCCTTACCCTTATCCTAACCCTAACCCTTACCCTAACCCTAACCCTAAACCTTACCCTTACCCTAACACTAACCCTAAACCTTACTCTAACCCTAACCCTAAACCTAACCCTAACCCTTAACCTAAACCTAACCCTAACCCTAACCCTTACCCTTACCATAACCGTAACCCTAACCCTAAACCTGACCCTTACCCTTACCCTAACGGTAACCCTAACCCTAACCCTAACCCTAACCAGAACACTTAGCCTAACCCTAACCCTAACCCTTACCCTTACCCTTACCCTAACCCTAAACCTAACCCTAACCCTAACCATAACCCTAACCCTTACCCTTACCCTTAGCCTATCCTAACCCTAACCCAAAACCTTATCCTTACCCTAAACCTAACCATAAAACTTACCCTAAACCTAACCCTAATCCTAACACTTACCTTAACCCTTACCCGTACCTTAACCCTAACCGTAAACCTATCCCTAACCCTAGCACATACCCTTATCCTAACCCTAACCCTATCCCTAAACCTAACCCTAAACCTAAACCTAACCTTAACCCTAACCATAACCCTAACCCTTACAATATCCCTAACCATAATATTAACCCTAACTCTAACCTTTACCCTAACCCTAACTCTAAAACTAATGCTAACCCTAACCTTAACCCTAACCCTTACCCTTACCCAAACCCTAACCTTAACCCTAAACCTTACCCTTACCCTAACCCTAACCCTAACACTTATCCTAACAATACCCCTAACCCTAACCCTAACCCTAACCCTAACCCTAAACCTAACCCTAACCCTAACCCTTACCCTAATCCTAACCCTAACCCTTAACCTAACCGTAATCCTAACCCTAACCACTAAACCTAACCCTTAACTTAACCCTAACCCTAACTCTAACCATTAACCTTACCCTAACCCAAAACCTAACCCTAACCTAACCCTAACCCTAACGCTAACCCTAACCCTAAACCTAACCCAAACCCTAAACCTTACCCTAACCCTAACACTAAACCTAACCCTAACCCTAACGCTAACCCTATCCCTATACCTAACTCTAATCCTAAACCTTACCCTAACCATAACACTAAACCTAACCCTAACCCTAATCCTAACCCCTAACGCTAAAATTAAACCTAACCCTAACCCTAACACTTACCCTTACCCTAATCCTAACCCTAACCCTAACACTTATCCTAACCCTAACCCTAACCCTAACACTTACCCTAAACCGAACCCAAACTCTAACAATAACCCTTACCCTAACCCCTAAACCTAATACTTACCCTTACCCCAAACCTAACCCTAACCCTTACCATAAGCCTAACCCTAACCCTTACCCATCCCTAACCCTAACCCTAACTCCTAACCCTAACCCTTAACCTAACACTAACCTTAACCCTAAACCTAAACTTTACCCTTACCCTAAGCCTAAACCTAACTGTAACCCTAACCCTAATCCTAACCCTAACCCTAACCCTAAACTTAACCCTAACCCTAACCCTTACCCTTACCTAACCCTAACCCTAAACCTAACCCTAACCCTAAGCTTAACCCTAGCCTTAACCCTAACCCTAACCCTAATCCTTACCCTTTCCCTAACCCTAACCCTAAACCTAACAGTAACCCTAACCCTAATCCTAACCCTAACCCTTACTCTACCCTAACCCTAACGATAACCCTAACCAATAAGCCTAACCCTAACCATAACCTTAAACCTTACCCTTATCCTAACCCTAACCCTAACCCTAACCCTAACTCTTACCCTTACCCGAAACCCTACCCTAACCCTAATGCTACTCCTAACCATTACCCTAACCCTAAACCTAACCTTAACCCTTACCCTTACCCTAACACTAAACCTAACCTTAACCCTAACCCTAAACCTAACCCTTACCCTTATCCTAACCCTAAACCTAACGCTAACCCTAACCCTAAACCTAAACCTTACCCTTACCATAAACCTAACCCTAACCCTTACCCTAAACCTAACCAAACCCTAACCTTTACCCTTAAGTTAACCCTAATCCTAACCCTTACCCTTACCCTAACGCTATCCCTAACCCTAACCCTAAACCTTACACTTACCCTAACCCTAACCTTAACCCCAACCCTAAACCTAACCCTAACCATAACCCTAACCCTTACTCTTACCCTAAATCTAACCCTAAACCGAACCCTAACCCTAACCCTTACCCTAATCCTAACCCTAACGCTTAACCTAACCGTAATCCTAACCCTAACCACTAACCCTAACCCTTAACTTAACCCTAACCCTAACTCTAACCATTAACCTTACCCTAACCCAAAACCTAAACCTAACCTAACCCTAACCCTAACGCTAACCCTAACCCTAAACCTAACCCAAACCCTAAACCTTACCCTAACCCTAACACTAAACCTAACCCTAACCCTAACGCTAACCCTACCCCTATACCTAACTCTAACCCTAAACCTTACCCTAACCCTAACACTAAACCTAACCCTAACCCTAATCCTAACCCCTAACGCTAAAACTAACCCTAACCCTAACCCTAACACTTACCCTTGCCCTAATCCTAACCCTAACCCTAACACTTACCCTAACCCTAACCCTAACACTTACCCTAACCCGAAAACAAACTCTAACAATAACCCTTACCCTAACCCCTAAACCTAATACTTACCCTTACCCCAAACCTAACCCTAACCCTTACCATAACCCTAACCCTAACCCTTACCCATCCCTAACCCTAACCCTAACTCCTAACCCTAACCCTTAACCTAACACTAACCTTAACCCTAAACCTAAACTTTACCCTTACACTAAGCCTAAACCTAACTGTAACCCTAACCCTAATACTAACCCTAACCCTAACCCTAACCTTAACCCTAACCCTAACCCTTACCCTTACCAAACCCTAACCCTAAACCTAACCCTAACCCTAAGCCTAACCCTAGCCTTAACCCTAACCCTAACCCTAATCCTTACCCTTTCCCTAACCCTAACCCTAAACCTAACAGTAACCCTAACCCTAATCCTAACCCTAACCCTTACTCTACCCTAACCCTAACGATAACCCTAACCAATAAGCCTAACCCTAACCCTAACCTTAAACCTTACCCTTATCCTAACCCAACCCTAACCCTAACTATTACCCTTACCCTAAACCCTACCCTAACCCTAATGCTACTCCTAACCATTACCCTAACCCTAAACCTAACCTTAACCCTTACCCTTACCCTAACACTAAACCTAACCTTAACCCTAACCCTAAACCTAACCCTTACCCTTATCCTAACCCTAAACCTAACGCTAACCCTAACCCTAAACCTAAACCTTACCCTTACCATAAACCTAACCCTAACCCTTACCCTAAACCTAACCAAACCCTAACCTTTACCCTTAAGTTAACCCTAACCCTAACCCTTACCCTTACCCTAACGCTATCCCTAACCCTAACCCTAACCCTTACACTTACCCTAACCCTAACCTTAACCCCAACCCTAAACCTAACCCTAACCATAACCCTAACCTTTACTCTTACCCTAAATCTAACCCTAAACCTAACCCTAACCCGAACCCTAACCTTTACCCTGACCAAAACCCTAATCCTAACCCTAACCCTTACCCTTAACCTAACCCTAACCCTAACCCTAACCGTAACCCCTAAGCCTAACCCTAACTCTAACGCAAACCCTTACCCTTATCCTAACCCTAACCCTAAACCTAACCCTAACCCTTACCCTTACCCTAACCCTAAACCTATCCTTAACCCTAACCTTAACCCTAAACCTTACCCTTACCCTAACCCTAACCCTAACCCTAAACCTTACCCTTGCCCTAACCCTAACCCTAAACCTTACTCTAAACCTAACCCTAACCCTAACCCTTACTATTACCTTAACCCTAAACCTAACCCTAAAACTTACCCTTACCCTAATGCTAACAATAACCCTAACCCTAACACATATCCTTACCCTAACCCTAACCCTAACCCTAACCGTAACCGTAACCCTAACCCTAACCCTAACCCTAACCCTAATCTTTACCCTTAACCTAACCCTAAACCTAAAGTTAACCCAACCCTAAAACTAACCCTTACCCTAACCCTAACCCTTACCCTTACCCTAACTCTAACCCTAAACCTAAACCTAATCCTAACCCTAACTCTAACCCTTACCCTAACCATTCCCCTAACCACAACCCTAACCTTAACCCTAACCCTTACCCTTACCCTTACACTAACCCTAACCCTAACCCTAACCCTTACCCTTACCCTAAGCCTAACCCTAACCCTAACCCTTACCCTTACCCTAACCAACCCTAAACCTAACCCTAACACTTACCCTTACCCTAACCATAACCCTAAACCTTACCCTTATCCTAACACTAACCCTAAACCTTACTCTAAACCTAACCCTAAACCTAACCCTAACCCTAACCCTAAACCTAACCCTAACCCTAACTCTAACCCTTACCCTAACCATTCCCCTAACACTAACCCTAACCTTAACCCTAACCCTTACCCTTACCCTTACCATAACCCTAACCCTAACCCTAACCCTAACACTTACCCTTACCCTAAGATTAACCCTAACCTTAACCCTTACCCTTACCCTAACCCTAACCCTAAAACTAACCCTAACACTTACCCTTAGCCTAACCCTAACCCTAAACCTTACCCTTATCCTAACACTAACTCTAAACCTTACTCTAAACCTAACCCAAAACTTAACCCTAACCCTAACCCTAAACATAACCCTAACCCTTACCCTAAACCTAACCCTTACCCTTACCCTAACGCTAACCCTAACCCTAACCCGAACCCAAACCAGAACACTTACCCTAACCCTAACCCAAACCCTTACCCTTACCCTTACCCTAACCCTAAACCTAACCCTAACCCTAACCCTAACCCTTACCCTTACCCATAGCCTACCCTAACCCTAACCCTAAACCTTATCCTTACCCTAAACCTAACCCTAAAACTTACCCTAGACCTAACCCTAATCCTAACACTAACCCTAACCCTTACCCGTACCTTAACCCTAACCGTAAACCTAACCCTAACCCTAGCACATACCCTTACCCTAACCCTAACCCTAACCCTAACCCTAACCGTAACCCTAAACCTAACCTAAACCTAAACCTAACCCTAATCCTAACCATAACCCTAACCCTTACAATATCCCTAACCATAATCCTAACCCTAACTCTTACCTTTACCCTAACCCTAACTCTAAAACTAACCCGAACCCTAACCTTAACCCTAACCCTTACCCTTATCCTAACCCTAACCTTAAACCTAACCCTTACCCTTACCCTAACCCTAACACTAACACTTATCCTAACCCTAACCCTAACCCTAAGCCTTACTCTAAGCCTAACCCTAACCATTACCGTAACACTAACCCTAAACCTAACCCTAACCCTTAACCTTATCCTAACCCAAACCCTAATCCTAAACCTAACCCTAACCCTAACACTAACTCTAAACCTTATCCTAACCATTCCCCTAACCCTAACCCAAACCTTAACCCTAACCCTAACCCTTACCTTATCCTAACCCTAACCCTTAACCTAACCCTAACCCTAAACCTTAACCTTGCCCTAACCATAACCCTAAACCTTACTCTAACCCTAACCCTAAACCTAACCCTAACCCTTAACCTAAACCTAACCCTAACCCTAACCCTTACCCTTACCATAACCCTAACCCTAACCCTAAACCTGACCCTTACCCTTACCCTAACGGTAACCCTAACCCTAACCCTAACCCTAACCAGAACACTTAGCCTAACCCTAACCCTAACCCTTACCCTTACCCTTACCCTAACCCTAAACCTAACCCTAACCCTAACCATAACCCTAACCCTTACCCTTACCCTTAGCCTACCCTAACCCTAACCCAAAACTTTATCCTTACCCTAAACCTAACCATAAAACTTACCCTAAACCTAACCCTAATCCTAACACTAACCTTAACCCTTACCCGTACCTTAACCCTAACCGTAAACCTATCCCTAACCCTAGCACATACCCTTACCCTAACCCTAACCCTAACCCTAAACCTAACCCTAAACCTAAACCTAACCTTAACCCTAACCATAACCCTAACCCTTACAATATCCCTAACCATAATATTAACCCTAACTCTAACCTTTACCCTAACCCTAACTCTAAAACTAATGCTAACCCTAACCTTAACCCTAACCCTTACCCTTACCCTAACCCTAACCTTAACCCTAATCCTTACCCTTACCCTAACCCTAACCCTAACACTTATCCTAACAATACCCCTAACCCTAACCCTAACCCTAACCCTAAACCTAACCCTAACGCTAACCCTTACCCTAATCCTAACCCTAACCCTTAACCTAACCGTAATCCTAACCCTAACCACTAAACCTAACCCTTAACTTAACCCTAACCCTAACTCTAACCATTAACCTTACCCTAACCCAAAACCTAACCCTAACCTAAGCCTAACCCTAACGCTAACCCTAACCCTAAACCTAACCCAAACCCTAAACCTTACCCTAACCCTAACACTAAACATAACCCTAACCCTAACGCTAACCCTATCCCTATACCTAACTCTAACCCTAAACCTTACCCTAACCCTAACACTAAACCTAACCCTAACCCTAATCCTAACCCCTAACGCTAAAACTAACCCTAACCCTAACCCTAACACTTACCCTTACCCTAATCATAACCCTAACCCTAACACTTACCCTAACCCTAACCCTAACCCTAACCCTAACCCTAACCCTAACCCTTACCCTAACCCCTAAACCTAATACTTACCCTTACCCCAAACCTAACCCTAACCCTTACCATAACCCTAACCCTAACCCTTACCCATCCCTAACCCTAACCCTAACTCCTAACCCTAACCCTTAACCTAACACTAACCTTAACCCTAAACCTAAACTTTACCCTTACTGTAAGCCTAAACCTAACTGTAACCCTAACCCTAATCCTAACCCTAACCCTAACCCTAACCTTAACCCTAACCCTAACCCTTACCCTTACCTAACCCTAACCCTAAACCTAACCCTAACCCTAAGCTTAACCCTAGCCTTAACCCTAACCCTAAACCTAATCCTTACCCTTTCCCTAACCCTAACCCTAAACCTAACAGTAACCCTAACCCTAATCCTAACCCTAACCCTTACTCTACCCTAACCCTAACGATAACCCTAACCAATAAGCCTAACCCTAACCCTAACCTTAAACCTTACCCTTATCCTAACCCTAACCCTAACCCTAACCCTTACTCTTACCCTTACCCTAAACCCTACCCTAACCCTAATGCTACTCCTAACCATTACCCTAACCCTAAACCTAACCTTAACCCTTACCCTTACCCTAACACTAAACCTAACCTTAACCCTAACCCTAAACCTAACCCTTACCCTTATCCTAACCCTAAACCTAACGCTAACCCTAACCCTAAACCTAAACCTTACCCTTACCATAAACCTAACCCTAACCCTTACCCTAAACCTAACCAAACCCTAACCCTTACCCTTAAGTTAACCCTATCCCTAACCCTTACCCTTACCCTAACGCTATCCCTAACCCTAACCCTAACCCTTACACTTACCCTAACCCTAACCTTAACCCCAACCCTAAACCTAACCCTAACCATAACCCTATCCCTTACTCTTACCCTAAATCTAACCCTAAACCTAACCCTAACCCGAACCCTAACCTTTACCTTGACCCAAACCCTAATCCTAACCCTAACCCTTACCCTTAACCTAACCCTAACCCTAACCCTAACCGTAACCCCTAAGCCTAACCCTAAGCCTAACGCAAACCCTTACCCTTATCCTAACCCTAACCCTAAACCTAACCCTAACCCTTACCCTCACCCTAACCCTAAACCTATCCTTAACCCTAACCCTAACCCTAAACCTTACCCTTACCCTAACCCTAAACCTAACGCTAAACCTTATCCTTGCCCTAACCCTAACCCTAAACCTTACTCTAAACCTAACCCTAATCCTAACCCTTACTCTTACCTTAACCCTAAACCTAACCCTAAAACTTACCCTTACCCTAATGCTAACAATAACCCTAACCCTAACACATATCCTTACCCTAACCCTAACCCTAACCCTAACCGTAACCCTAACCCTAACCCTAACCCCAACCCTAACCCTAATCTTTACCCTTACCCTTACCCTAACCCTAAAGTTAACCCCAGCTCTAAAACTAACCCTTACCCTAACCATTCCCCTAACCACAACCCTAACCTTAACCCTAACCCTTACCCTTACCCTTACCCTAACCCTAACCCTAACCCTAACACTTACCCTTACCCTAAGCCTAACCCTAACCCTAACCCTTACCCTTACCCTAACCAACCCTAAACCTAACCCTAACACTTACCCTTACCCTAACCCTAACCCAAAACCTTACCCTTATCCTAACACTAACCCTAAACCTTACTCTAAACCTAACCCTAAACCTAACCCTAACCCTAACCCTAAACCTAAACTTAACCCTAACCCTAACCCTAACTCTAACCCTTACCCTAACCATTCCCCTAACACTAACCCTAACCATAACCCTAACCCTTACCCTTACCCTTACCCTAACCCTAACCCTAAACCTAACCCTAACACTTACCCTTAGCCTAACCCTAACCCTAAACCTTACCCTTATCCTAACACTAACTCTAAACCTTACTCTAAACCTAACCCAAAACCTAACCCTAACCCTAACCCTAAACATAACCCTAACCCTTACCCTAAAACTAACCCTTACCTTACCCTAACCCTAACCCGAACCCTAACCAGAACACTTACCCTAACCCTAACCCTAACCCGTACCCTTACCCTTACCCTAACCCTAAACCTAACCCTAACCCTAACCCTAACCCTTACCCTTACCCTTAGCCTACCCTAACCCTAACCCTAAACCTTATCCTTACCCTAAACCTAACCCTAAAACTTACCCTAGACCTAACCCTAATCCTAACACTAAACCTAACCCTTACCCTTACCTTAACCCTAACCGTAAACCTAACCCTAACCCTAGCACATACCCTTACCCTAACCCTAACCCTAACCCTAAAAGTAACCCTAAACCTAACCCTAAACCTAAACCTAACCCTAATCCTAACCATAACCCTAACCCTTGCAATATCCCTAACCATAATCCTAACCCTAACTCTTACCTTTACCCTAACCCTAACTCTAAAACTAATTCGAACCCTAACCTTAACCCTAACCCTTACCCTTATCCTAACCCTAACCTTAAACCTAAACCTTACCCTTACCCTAACCCTAACAATAACACTTATCCTAACCCTAAACCTAACCCTAACCCTTACCCTAAGCCTAACCCTAACCCTAATCCTTACCCTTACCCTAACCCTAACCCTTACCCTAACCCTAACCCTAAACCTTACCCTTACCCTAACACTAACCCTAAACCTTACTCTAACCCTAACCCTAAACCTAAACCTAACCCTTAACCTAAACCTAACCCTAACCCTAACCCTTACCCTTACCTTAACCCTAACCCTAACCCTAAACCTGACCCTTAACCTTACCCTAACGGTAACCCTAACCCTAACCCTAACCCTAACCAGAACACTTACCCTTACCCTAACCCTAACCCTAACCCTTACCCTTACCCTTACCCTAACCCTAAACCTAACCCTAACCCTAACCCTAACCCTTACCCTTACCCTTAGCCTACCCTAACCCTAACCCAAAACCTAATCCTTACCCTAAACCTAACCCTAAAACTTACCCTAAACCTAACCCTAATCCTAACCCTAAACCAAACCCTTACCCTAACCCTAACCCTAACCCTAACCCCTAACCCTAACCCTTAATCTAACCCTAACCCTAACCGTAAGCCTTACTCTTACCCTAAACCTAAACCTAACTCTAACCCTAACCCTAAGCCTAACCCAAACCCTTGCACTTACACTAACCCTAACAATAATCCTCACCCTAACCCTAACCCTAACCCCTAACCCTAACATTAACCGTAACCTTTACTCTAACCCTAACACTAACCCTAACCGTAACCCTAACCCTTACTCTTACCCTAAACCTAACCCTAAACCTAACCCTAACCCTAACCCTAACCCATAACTCTAACCCTAACCCTAAATTTTCCCCTTGCCCTAACCCTAAACCTAGCCTGAACACTTACCCTAACCCTAACCCTAAACTTTCCCCTTACCCTAACCCTAACCCTAAGCAGAACACTTACCCTAACCCTAACCCTAACCCTTACTCTAACACTTATCCTAAACCTAACCCAAACCCTAACACTTACCCTTAAACGAACACTAACCCTAACCCTAACCCTAAACCTTACCCTAATCCTAACGTTAACCCTTACCCTAACCCTAACCCTAAACCCTAACCCCTAACCCTAACCCTTAACCTAACTGTAACCCTAACCCTAAGCCTTAACCTTACCCTAACCCTAAACCTAAATCTAACCCTAACCCAAACCCAAACCCTAACCCTTACCCTAAGCCTAAACCTCACCATTATCGTAACCCTAACCCTAATCTTAACCCTAACCCTAACCCTAACCCTAACCCTAACTCTAACCCTAACCCTCACTCTAATCCTAAACTTAACCCATACCCTAAATCTAACCCTAACCCTAACCCTTACTCTAACACTTATCCTAAACCTAACCCTAACCATAACACTTACACTTACCCGAACGCTAAACCTAACCCTAACCCTAACCCTTACCCTAATCCTAATCTTAACAGTTACCCTAACCCTAACCCCTAACCCTAACCCTTAACCTAACCCTAACCCTAACCCTAACCCTAAGCCTTACCCTTACCCTAACCATAAACCTAACACTAACCCTAACCCAAACCCTAGCCCTAACACTTACCCTAAGCCTAACCCTCACCATTACCCTAACCCTAACCCTAACCTTAACCCTAACACTAACCCTAAGCCTAACCCTTACCCTTACCATAAACCTAACCCTAAACCTTACCCTTACCCTAACACTAACCCTAAACCTAACCCTAAACCCAACCCTAAACCTAACCCTAAACCTAACACTAACCCTTGCCCTTACACTAACCCTAACATTAAACCTCACCCTAACCCTAACCCTAACCCCTAACCCTAACCCTAACCCTAACCTTTACCCTTACCCTAACCCTACCCCTAACCCTAACCAGAACACTTACCCTTACCCTAACCCTAACGCTAACCAGAACACTTACCCTAACCCTAAACCTAACCCTAACCCTAACCCGTACCCGTACCCTTAGCCTAACCCTAACCCTAACCCTAACCCTAACCATAACCCTAAACCTAACCCTAAACCTAAATCTACACCTAACCCTAACCCTTACCCTACTCCTAACCTTAACCCCAACACTACACCTAACACTAACCCTTAACCTTACCCAAACCCTAACCCTAAACATAAGCCTAACCCTAACCATAACCATAACCCTAACCCTTACCTTACCCTAACCCTAATCCTAACCCTAACTCTGACCCTTACGCTAACGCTAACTCTAAAACTAATCCTAACCCTAACCTTAACCCTAACCATTACCCTTACCCTAACCCTATCTTTAACCTTAACCCTTACCCTAACCCTAACCCTAACCCTAAAATTTACCCTAACCCTAACCCTAACCCTAACCGTAACCCTAACCTTAACACTTACCCCAATCCGAACCCTAAACCTAATCCTAACCCTTACCCTAACCCTAACCCTAAAATTTACCCTAACCCTAACACCTAACCCTAACCCTTAACCTAAACCTAAACCTAACCCTAACCCTTACCCTTACCCTAACCCTAAACCTAACCCTAACCCTAACCCTTGCCATTACACTAACCCTAACATTAAACCTCACCCTAAACCTAACCCTAACCCCTAACCCTAACCCTAACCCTAACCTTTACCCTTACCCTAACCCTAACCCTAACCCTAACCAGAACACTAACCCTAACCCTAAACCTTACCCTTTCCCTAACCCTAACCCTAAATCTTACCCTAACCCTAATCCTAACCCAAAACTTAACTCTAACCCTAACCCTAACCCTAAGCCTTACCCTTACCCTAACCCTAAACCTAACTCTAACCCTAATCCTAACCCTAACCCTAACCCTTACCCTAAGCCTAACACTAACCCTTACCGTAACCCTAACCCTAACCTTAACCCTAACCCTAACCCTAACCTTAAACCTTACCCTTACCGTAACCCTAACCTTAACCCTAACCCTATCCCTAATGCTAACCCTAACCCTAACATCTACCCTAACCCTAAACCTAAACCTCACCCTAACCCTAACACTAAACCTAAACATAACCCTAACCCTAACCCTAAAACTTGCACTTACACTAACCCTAATATTAAACCTCACCCTAACCCTAACCCTAACAACTAACCCTAACCCTAACCCTAACCTTTACTCTTACCCTAACACTAAACCTAACCCCTACCCTAACCAGAACACTTACCCTAACCCTAACCCTAACCCTTCCCTTATCCATACCCTAACCCTAAACCTAACCCTAACCCTAAACCTAACCCTTAGCCTTACCCTTAGCCTAACCCTAACCCTAACCCTAAACCTTATTCTTACCCTAAACCTAACCTTAAACCTTACCCTAAACCTAACCCTAATACTAACCCTAACCCTAACCCTTACCCTTACCTTAACCCTAACCCTAACCCTAAGCCTAACCCTAGCACATACCCTTACCCTAACCCTAACCCTAACCCTAACCGTAACCCTAAACCTAACCCTAAACCTAACTCTAAACCTAACCCTAACCCTTACCCTGACCCTAACCTTAACCCCAACACTACACCTAACCCTAACCCTTACCCTTACCCTTACCCTAACCCTAACCCTAAACATAACCCTAACCCTAACCATAACCATAACCCTAACCCTTACCCTAACCCTAACCTTAATCCTAACCCTAAATCTTACCCTTACGCTAACCCTAACTCTAAAACTAATCCTAACCCTAACCTTAACCCTAACCCTTACCCTTACCCTAACCCTAAACTTAACCCTAACCTTTACCCTTACCCTAACCCTAACACTAACACTTATACTAACCCTAATCCTAACCATAACCCTAACCCTAACACTTACCCTAACCCGAAACCTAACACTAACCCTAACCCTAACCCTTAACCTAACCCTAACCCTAACCCTAAACCTTACCCTAACCCGAACCCTAGCCCTAACACCTAACCCTAACCCTTAACCTAAACCTAAACCTAACCCTAACCCTTACCCTTACCCTAACCCTAAACCTAACTCTAACACTAAACCTAACACTAACCCTAAGCCTAACGCTTACCCTAACCCTAAGCCTAAACCTTACCCTAAGCCTAACCCTAACCCTTACCCTAACCCTAACCCTAACCCTAACCCTAACCCTAAAACTTACCCTAAACCTAACCCTAACACTAATCCTAACCCTAACCTTAACCCTAACCCTAACCCTAACCCTTGCGCTTACCCTAACCCTAACAATAAACCTAACACTAACCCTAACCCTAACCCTAACCATAACCCTAACCCTAAACCTAACCCTAACCCTAATCCTAACCCAAACCTTAACTCTGACCCTAACCCTAACCCTAACCCTAACCCTAATCCTAACCCTAACCTTAACCCTAACCCTAACCCTAACCCTTGCGCTTACCCTAACCCTAACAATAAACCTAACCCTAACCTAACCCTAACCCTAACCCTAACCCTTACCCTAATCCTAACCCTAACCCTAACATCTACCCTAACCCTAACCCTACACCTAACCCTTAACCTAACCCTAAACCTAACCCTTACCCTAACCCTAACCCTAACCCTAAAACTTACCCTAACCCTAACCCTAAACCTAACCCTAACACTAATCCTAACGCTAACCTTAACCCTTACCCGTACCTTAACCCTAACCGTAAACCTATCCCTAACCCTAGCACATACCCTTACCCTAACCCTAACCCTAACCCTAAACCTAACCCTAAACCTAAACCTAACCTTAACCCTAACCATAACCCTAACCCTTACAATATCCCTAACCATAATATTAACCCTAACTCTAACCTTTACCCTAACCCTAACTCTAAAACTAATGCTAACCCTAACCTTAACCCTAACCCTTACCCTTACCCTAACCCTAACCTTAACCCTAATCCTTACCCTTACCCTAACCCTAACCCTAACACTTATCCTAACAATACCCCTAACCCTAACCCTAACCCTAACCCTAAACCTAACCCTAACGCTAACCCTTACCCTAATCCTAACCCTAACCCTTAACCTAACCGTAATCCTAACCCTAACCACTAAACCTAACCCTTAACTTAACCCTAACCCTAACTCTAACCATTAACCTTACCCTAACCCAAAACCTAACCCTAACCTAAGCCTAACCCTAACGCTAACCCTAACCCTAAACCTAACCCAAACCCTAAACCTTACCCTAACCCTAACACTAAACATAACCCTAACCCTAACGCTAACCCTATCCCTATACCTAACTCTAACCCTAAACCTTACCCTAACCCTAACACTAAACCTAACCCTAACCCTAATCCTAACCCCTAACGCTAAAACTAACCCTAACCCTAACCCTAACACTTACCCTTACCCTAATCATAACCCTAACCCTAACACTTACCCTAACCCTAACCCTAACCCTAACCCTAACCCTAACCCTAACCCTTACCCTAACCCCTAAACCTAATACTTACCCTTACCCCAAACCTAACCCTAACCCTTACCATAACCCTAACCCTAACCCTTACCCATCCCTAACCCTAACCCTAACTCCTAACCCTAACCCTTAACCTAACACTAACCTTAACCCTAAACCTAAACTTTACCCTTACTGTAAGCCTAAACCTAACTGTAACCCTAACCCTAATCCTAACCCTAACCCTAACCCTAACCTTAACCCTAACCCTAACCCTTACCCTTACCTAACCCTAACCCTAAACCTAACCCTAACCCTAAGCTTAACCCTAGCCTTAACCCTAACCCTAAACCTAATCCTTACCCTTTCCCTAACCCTAACCCTAAACCTAACAGTAACCCTAACCCTAATCCTAACCCTAACCCTTACTCTACCCTAACCCTAACGATAACCCTAACCAATAAGCCTAACCCTAACCCTAACCTTAAACCTTACCCTTATCCTAACCCTAACCCTAACCCTAACCCTTACTCTTACCCTTACCCTAAACCCTACCCTAACCCTAATGCTACTCCTAACCATTACCCTAACCCTAAACCTAACCTTAACCCTTACCCTTACCCTAACACTAAACCTAACCTTAACCCTAACCCTAAACCTAACCCTTACCCTTATCCTAACCCTAAACCTAACGCTAACCCTAACCCTAAACCTAAACCTTACCCTTACCATAAACCTAACCCTAACCCTTACCCTAAACCTAACCAAACCCTAACCCTTACCCTTAAGTTAACCCTATCCCTAACCCTTACCCTTACCCTAACGCTATCCCTAACCCTAACCCTAACCCTTACACTTACCCTAACCCTAACCTTAACCCCAACCCTAAACCTAACCCTAACCATAACCCTATCCCTTACTCTTACCCTAAATCTAACCCTAAACCTAACCCTAACCCGAACCCTAACCTTTACCTTGACCCAAACCCTAATCCTAACCCTAACCCTTACCCTTAACCTAACCCTAACCCTAACCCTAACCGTAACCCCTAAGCCTAACCCTAAGCCTAACGCAAACCCTTACACTTATCCTAACCCTAACCCTAAACCTAACCCTAACCCTTACCCTCACCCTAACCCTAAACCTATCCTTAACCCTAACCCTAACCCTAAACCTTACCCTTACCCTAACCCTAAACCTAACGCTAAACCTTATCCTTGCCCTAACCCTAACCCTAAACCTTACTCTAAACCTAACCCTAATCCTAACCCTTACTCTTACCTTAACCCTAAACCTAACCCTAAAACTTACCCTTACCCTAATGCTAACAATAACCCTAACCCTAACACATATCCTTACCCTAACCCTAACCCTAACCCTAACCGTAACCCTAACCCTAACCCTAACCCCAACCCTAACCCTAATCTTTACCCTTACCCTTACCCTAACCCTAAAGTTAACCCCAGCTCTAAAACTAACCCTTACCCTAACCATTCCCCTAACCACAACCCTAACCTTAACCCTAACCCTTACCCTTACCCTTACCCTAACCCTAACCCTAACCCTAACACTTACCCTTACCCTAAGCCTAACCCTAACCCTAACCCTTACCCTTACCCTAACCAACCCTAAACCTAACCCTAACACTTACCCTTACCCTAACCCTAACCCAAAACCTTACCCTTATCCTAACACTAACCCTAAACCTTACTCTAAACCTAACCCTAAACCTAACCCTAACCCTAACCCTAAACCTAAACTTAACCCTAACCCTAACCCTAACTCTAACCCTTACCCTAACCATTCCCCTAACACTAACCCTAACCATAACCCTAACCCTTACCCTTACCCTTACCCTAACCCTAACCCTAAACCTAACCCTAACACTTACCCTTAGCCTAACCCTAACCCTAAACCTTACCCTTATCCTAACACTAACTCTAAACCTTACTCTAAACCTAACCCAAAACCTAACCCTAACCCTAACCCTAAACATAACCCTAACCCTTACCCTAAAACTAACCCTTACCTTACCCTAACCCTAACCCGAACCCTAACCAGAACACTTACCCTAACCCTAACCCTAACCCGTACCCTTACCCTTACCCTAACCCTAAACCTAACCCTAACCCTAACCCTAACCCTTACCCTTACCCTTAGCCTACCCTAACCCTAACCCTAAACCTTATCCTTACCCTAAACCTAACCCTAAAACTTACCCTAGACCTAACCCTAATCCTAACACTAAACCTAACCCTTACCCTTACCTTAACCCTAACCGTAAACCTAACCCTAACCCTAGCACATACCCTTACCCTAACCCTAACCCTAACCCTAAAAGTAACCCTAAACCTAACCCTAAACCTAAACCTAACCCTAATCCTAACCATAACCCTAACCCTTGCAATATCCCTAACCATAATCCTAACCCTAACTCTTACCTTTACCCTAACCCTAACTCTAAAACTAATTCGAACCCTAACCTTAACCCTAACCCTTACCCTTATCCTAACCCTAACCTTAAACCTAAACCTTACCCTTACCCTAACCCTAACAATAACACTTATCCTAACCCTAAACCTAACCCTAACCCTTACCCTAAGCCTAACCCTAACCCTAATCCTTACCCTTACCCTAACCCTAACCCTTACCCTAACCCTAACCCTAAACCTTACCCTTACCCTAACACTAACCCTAAACCTTACTCTAACCCTAACCCTAAACCTAAACCTAACCCTTAACCTAAACCTAACCCTAACCCTAACCCTTACCCTTACCTTAACCCTAACCCTAACCCTAAACCTGACCCTTAACCTTACCCTAACGGTAACCCTAACCCTAACCCTAACCCTAACCAGAACACTTACCCTTACCCTAACCCTAACCCTAACCCTTACCCTTACCCTTACCCTAACCCTAAACCTAACCCTAACCCTAACCCTAACCCTTACCCTTACCCTTAGCCTACCCTAACCCTAACCCAAAACCTAATCCTTACCCTAAACCTAACCCTAAAACTTACCCTAAACCTAACCCTAATCCTAACCCTAAACCAAACCCTTACCCTAACCCTAACCCTAACCCTAACCCCTAACCCTAACCCTTAATCTAACCCTAACCCTAACCGTAAGCCTTACTCTTACCCTAAACCTAAACCTAACTCTAACCCTAACCCTAAGCCTAACCCAAACCCTTGCACTTACACTAACCCTAACAATAATCCTCACCCTAACCCTAACCCTAACCCCTAACCCTAACATTAACCGTAACCTTTACTCTAACCCTAACACTAACCCTAACCGTAACCCTAACCCTTACTCTTACCCTAAACCTAACCCTAAACCTAACCCTAACCCTAACCCTAACCCATAACTCTAACCCTAACCCTAAATTTTCCCCTTGCCCTAACCCTAAACCTAGCCTGAACACTTACCCTAACCCTAACCCTAAACTTTCCCCTTACCCTAACCCTAACCCTAAGCAGAACACTTACCCTAACCCTAACCCTAACCCTTACTCTAACACTTATCCTAAACCTAACCCAAACCCTAACACTTACCCTTAAACGAACACTAACCCTAACCCTAACCCTAAACCTTACCCTAATCCTAACGTTAACCCTTACCCTAACCCTAACCCTAAACCCTAACCCCTAACCCTAACCCTTAACCTAACTGTAACCCTAACCCTAAGCCTTAACCTTACCCTAACCCTAAACCTAAATCTAACCCTAACCCAAACCCAAACCCTAACCCTTACCCTAAGCCTAAACCTCACCATTATCGTAACCCTAACCCTAATCTTAACCCTAACCCTAACCCTAACCCTAACCCTAACTCTAACCCTAACCCTCACTCTAATCCTAAACTTAACCCATACCCTAAATCTAACCCTAACCCTAACTCTTACTCTAACAGTTATCCTAAACCTAACCCTAACCATAACACTTACACTTACCCGAACGCTAAACCTAACCCTAACCCTAACCCTTACCCTAATCCTAATCTTAACAGTTACCCTAACCCTAACCCCTAACCCTAACCCTTAACCTAACCCTAACCCTAACCCTAACCCTAAGCCTTACCCTTACCCTAACCATAAACCTAACACTAACCCTAACCCAAACCCTAGCCCTAACACTTACCCTAAGCCTAACCCTCACCATTACCCTAACCCTAACCCTAACCTTAACCCTAACACTAACCCTAAGCCTAACCCTTACCCTTACCATAAACCTAACCCTAAACCTTACCCTTACCCTAACACTAACCCTAAACCTAACCCTAAACCCAACCCTAAACCTAACCCTAAACCTAACACTAACCCTTGCCCTTACACTAACCCTAACATTAAACCTCACCCTAACCCTAACCCTAACCCCTAACCCTAACCCTAACCCTAACCTTTACCCTTACCCTAACCCTACCCCTAACCCTAACCAGAACACTTACCCTTACCCTAACCCTAACGCTAACCAGAACACTTACCCTAACCCTAAACCTAACCCTAACCCTAACCCGTACCCGTACCCGTACCCTTAGCCTAACCCTAACCCTAACCCTAACCCTAACCATAACCCTAAACCTAACCCTAAACCTAAATCTACACCTAACCCTAACCCTTACCCTACTCCTAACCTTAACCCCAACACTACACCTAACACTAACCCTTAACCTTACCCAAACCCTAACCCTAAACATAAGCCTAACCCTAACCATAACCATAACCCTAACCCTTACCTTACCCTAACCCTAATCCTAACCCTAACTCTGACCCTTACGCTAACGCTAACTCTAAAACTAATCCTAACCCTAACCTTAACCCTAACCATTACCCTTACCCTAACCCTATCTTTAACCTTAACCCTTACCCTAACCCTAACCCTAACCCTAAAATTTACCCTAACCCTAACCCTAACCCTAACCGTAACCCTAACCTTAACACTTACCCCAATCCGAACCCTAAACCTAATCCTAACCCTTACCCTAACCCTAACCCTAAAATTTACCCTAACCCTAACACCTAACCCTAACCCTTAACCTAAACCTAAACCTAACCCTAACCCTTACCCTTACCCTAACCCTAAACCTAACCCTAACCCTAACCCTTGCCATTACACTAACCCTAACATTAAACCTCACCCTAAACCTAACCCTAACCCCTAACCCTAACCCTAACCCTAACCTTTACCCTTACCCTAACCCTAACCCTAACCCTAACCAGAACACTAACCCTAACCCTAAACCTTACCCTTTCCCTAACCCTAACCCTAAATCTTACCCTAACCCTAATCCTAACCCAAAACTTAACTCTAACCCTAACCCTAACCCTAAGCCTTACCCTTACCCTAACCCTAAACCTAACTCTAACCCTAATCCTAACCCTAACCCTAACCCTTACCCTAAGCCTAACACTAACCCTTACCGTAACCCTAACCCTAACCTTAACCCTAACCCTAACCCTAACCTTAAACCTTACCCTTACCGTAACCCTAACCTTAACCCTAACCCTATCCCTAATGCTAACCCTAACCCTAACATCTACCCTAACCCTAAACCTAAACCTCACCCTAACCCTAACACTAAACCTAAACATAACCCTAACCCTAACCCTAAAACTTGCACTTACACTAACCCTAATATTAAACCTCACCCTAACCCTAACCCTAACAACTAACCCTAACCCTAACCCTAACCTTTACTCTTACCCTAACACTAAACCTAACCCCTACCCTAACCAGAACACTTACCCTAACCCTAACCCTAACCCTTCCCTTATCCATACCCTAACCCTAAACCTAACCCTAACCCTAAACCTAACCCTTAGCCTTACCCTTAGCCTAACCCTAACCCTAACCCTAAACCTTATTCTTACCCTAAACCTAACCTTAAACCTTACCCTAAACCTAACCCTAATACTAACCCTAACCCTAACCCTTACCCTTACCTTAACCCTAACCCTAACCCTAAGCCTAACCCTAGCACATACCCTTACCCTAACCCTAACCCTAACCCTAACCGTAACCCTAAACCTAACCCTAAACCTAACTCTAAACCTAACCCTAACCCTTACCCTGACCCTAACCTTAACCCCAACACTACACCTAACCCTAACCCTTACCCTTACCCTTACCCTAACCCTAACCCTAAACATAACCCTAACCCTAACCATAACCATAACCCTAACCCTTACCCTAACCCTAACCTTAATCCTAACCCTAAATCTTACCCTTACGCTAACCCTAACTCTAAAACTAATCCTAACCCTAACCTTAACCCTAACCCTTACCCTTACCCTAACCCTAAACTTAACCCTAACCTTTACCCTTACCCTAACCCTAACACTAACACTTATACTAACCCTAATCCTAACCATAACCCTAACCCTAACACTTACCCTAACCCGAAACCTAACACTAACCCTAACCCTAACCCTTAACCTAACCCTAACCCTAACCCTAAACCTTACCCTAACCCGAACCCTAGCCCTAACACCTAACCCTAACCCTTAACCTAAACCTAAACCTAACCCTAACCCTTACCCTTACCCTAACCCTAAACCTAACTCTAACACTAAACCTAACACTAACCCTAAGCCTAACGCTTACCCTAACCCTAAGCCTAAACCTTACCCTAAGCCTAACCCTAACCCTTACCCTAACCCTAACCCTAACCCTAACCCTAACCCTAACCCTAAAACTTACCCTAAACCTAACCCTAACACTAATCCTAACCCTAACCTTAACCCTAACCCTAACCCTAACCCTTGCGCTTACCCTAACCCTAACAATAAACCTAACACTAACCCTAACCCTAACCCTAACCATAACCCTAACCCTAAACCTAACCCTAACCCTAATCCTAACCCAAACCTTAACTCTGACCCTAACCCTAACCCTAACCCTAACCCTAATCCTAACCCTAACCTTAACCCTAACCCTAACCCTAACCCTTGCGCTTACCCTAACCCTAACAATAAACCTAACCCTAACCTAACCCTAACCCTAACCCTAACCCTTACCCTAATCCTAACCCTAACCCTAACATCTACCCTAACCCTAACCCTACACCTAACCCTTAACCTAACCCTAAACCTAACCCTTACCCTAACCCTAACCCTAACCCTAAAACTTACCCTAACCCTAACCCTAAACCTAACCCTAACACTAATCCTAACCCTAACCTTAACCCTAACCCTAACCCTAACCCTTGCGCTTACCCTAACCCTAACAATAAACCTAACACAAACCCTAACCCTAACCCTAACCCTAACCCTAACCTTTACTCTTACCATAACACTAACCCTAACCCTAACCATAACCAGAACACTTACCCTAACCCTAACCCTTCCTTACCCTTACCCTAACCCTAAACCTAACTCTAACCCTAACCCTAACCCTTACCCTTACCCTTAGCCTAACCCTAACCCTAACCCTAAACCTTATCCTTAACCTAAACCTAACCTTAAACCTTACCCTAAACCTAACCATAATCCTAACCCTAACCCTAACCCTTACCCTTAACTTAACCCTAACCCTAACCCTAACCCTAACCCTAGCACATACCATTACCCTAACCCTAACCCTAACCCTAACCGTAACCCTAAACCTAACCCTAAACCTAAATCTAAACCTAACCATAACCCTTAACCTGACCCTAACCTTAACCCCAACACTACACCTAAGCCTAACCCTTACCCTTACCCTTACCCTAACCCTAACCCTAAACATAACCCTAACCCTAACCATAACCCTAACCCTTACCCTTACCCTAACCCTAACCCTAATCCTAACCCTAAATCTTACCCTTATGCTAACCCTAACTCTAAAACTAATCCTAACACTAACCTTAACCCTAACCCTTACCCTTACCCTAACCCTAACCTTAAACCTAACCCTTACCATAACCCTAACACTAACACTTATACTAACCCTAACCCTAACCCAAACCCTCACCCTAACACTTATCCTAAACCGAAACCGAAACCTAACCCTAACCCTAACCCTTAACCTAAACCTAACCCTAAACTTAAACCTTACCCTAACCCGAACCCTAGCCCTAACACCTAACCCTAACCCTTAACCTAAACCTAAACCTAACCCTAACCCTTACCCTAACCCTAAACCTAACTCTAACACTAAACCTAACACTAACCCTAAGCCTAACCCTTACACTAACCCTAAGCCTAAACCTTACCCTAAGCCTAACCCTAACCCTTACCCTAACCCTAACCCTAACCCTAACCCTAAAACTTACCCTAACCCTAACCCTAAACCTAACCCTAACACTAATCCTAACCCTAACCTTAACCCTAACCCTAACCCTAACCCTTGCACTTACCCTAACCCTAACAATAAACCTAACACTAACCCTAACCCTAACCCTAACCCTAACCCTAACCCTAACCTTAACCCTAACCCTAACCCTAACCATAACCCTTACCCTTACCGTAACCCTAACCCTAAACCTTACCCTAACACTAATCCTAACCCTAACCTTAACCCCAACCCTAACCCTAAACCTTTGGCTTACCCTAACCCTAACAATAAACCTAACACTAACTCTAAACCTAATACTAACCCTAAGGCTAACCTTTACTCTTACCCTAACATTAACCCTAAACCTAACCCTAACACTAATCCTAACCCCTAACCCTAACCTTAACCCTAACCCTAACCCTTACCCTTATTCTAACCCTAACCCTAACCCTAACATTTACCCTTACCCTAACCCCTACCCTAACCCTCTCCCTAACCCTAAACCTAACCCTAACCCTTACCCTAACCCTAACCCTAACACCTAACCCTAAACCTTAACCTAAACCTAAGCCTTACCCTAACCCATACCCTTACCCTAACCCTAAACCTAACCCTAAACTTAACGCTAACTCTAACCCTAACCATAACCCTTACCCTTACACTAACCCTAACCCTAAACCTTACCCTAACCCTAACCCTAACCCTAACCCTAACCTTAACGCTAACCCTAACCCTAACCATAACCCTTACCCTTACACTAACCCTAACCCTAAACCTTACCCTAACCCTAACCCTAACCCTAACCCTAACCTTAACGCTAACCCTAACCCTAACCATAACCCTTACCCTTACACTAACCCTAACCCTAAACCTTACCCTAACACTAATCCTAATGCTAAACTTAACCCCAACCCTAACCCTAAACCTTTGGCTTACCCTAACCCTAACAATAAACCTAACACTAACCCTAACCCTAATACTAACCCTAACGCTAACCCTTACTCTTACCCTAACATTAACCCTAAACCTAACCCTAACCCTAATCCTAACCCCTAACCCTAACCCTAACCCTAACACTTACCCTTACCCTAACCCCTACCCTAACCCTCTCCCTAACCCTAAACCTTACCTTAACCCTAACCCTAACCCTTACCCTTACCGTAAACCTAAACCTAATCCTAACCCTAAACCTAACCCTTACCCTTACCCTAACCCTAACCCTAACCCTAAACCTAAGCCTAAACCTTACCCTTACACTAAACCTAACCCTAAACCTTACCCTAAAACTGTCCCTAACCCTAACCCTAAACCTTACCCTCACCATTACCCTAACCCTAACCCTAAAACTCACCTTTACCCTAACACTAACCCTAACCCTAACCATTACCCTTACCCTAAACCTAACGCTAAACCTTACCCTTACCTTACCCCCAACACTAAACCTAACCCTAACCCTAACCTTAACACTTACCCTAACCCTAACTCTAACCCTTGCCCTTACACTAACCCTAACATTAAACCTCACCCTAACCCTAACCCTAATCCCTAACCTTAACCCTAACCCTAACCTTTACCCTTACCCAAACCCTAACCCTAATCCTAACCAGAACACTTACCCTAACCCTAAACCTAACCCTTACCCTTACACTTACCCTAACCCTAAACCTAACCCTAACCCTAACCCGTACCCATAACCTTAGCCTAACCCTAGCCCTAACCCTAACCCTAACCGTAACCCTAAAACTAACCCTAACCCTAACCCTAAACTTAAATCTAAACCTAACCCTAACCCTTACCCTAACCCTAACCTTTAGCCCAACACTACACCTAACCCTCACCCTTACCCTTACCCTAACCCTAACCCTAAACATAACCCTAACCCTAACCATTACCCTAACCCTAACCCTTACCCTTACCCTAACACTAAACTTAACCTTAACCTAACCCTCACCGTAACCCTTACCCTTATCCTAACACAAACCCTAACCTAACCCAAACCTAACCCTAAACCTAACCCTAACACTAACCCTAAACCTAACACTTACCCTTAACCTAAACCTAGCCCTAACCCTTACCCTAACCCTAACCCTAACCCCTACCCTAACCCTAACCCTAACCCTAACACTTCCCCTTAACCTATCCGTAACCTTAACCCTAAATCTAACACTTACCCCTAAACTAACCCTAATCCTAAACCTAACCCTAACCCTTACGCTAACCCTAACCCTAACCCTAACCCTAAACCCAACCCTTACCCTAACCCTAACCTTAACCCCAACACAAACCCTAACCCTAACACTTACCTTAACGCTAACCCTAACCTTTACCCTGACCCTAAACCTAAACCTAAACTTAATCCCAAACCTAAAACTAAACCTAACCCTAACCCTAAACCTAAACTTTACCCTAACCCTAACCCTAACCCTACCCCTTATCCTAACCCTAACCCTAACCCTAACCCTTAACCTAACCCTAACACTAACCCTAACCCATAACCCTAACCCTTACCATAACGCTAAACCTACCCCTAACCCTAACACTAACCCTAACACCTAACCCTAACCGTAACCCTAACAATAACACTAACCCCTTATCCTAACCCTAAACTTTATCCTAACCCGATCCCTAACCCTGACACTTATCCTTACCCTAACCTCTACCCTCACCATAACCCTAATCCTAAACGTTACCCTAACCCTAAGCCTAACCGTAACCCTAAAACTAACCCTTACTCTTACCCTAACCCTAAACCTAACCCTAACCCTAAACCTAACCCTAACGCTTACTCTTACCCTAACCCTAAACCTAACCATAACCCTAACCCTAACACTAACCCTTACCCTTACCCTAACCCGTACCCTAACCCTAAACCTTACCCTTACCCTAAACCTAACCCTAACCCTTACGCTGAACCTAACCCTAACCCTTACTCTAAACCTAACCCTAACCCTAACCTAACCCTTACCCTTACCTTAACCCTAACCCTATCCCTAACCCTAACCCTTACACTTGCCCTAACGATAACCCTAACCCTAAACCTAACCCTAACCCTAACCCTAACAGTAAACTTAACCCTAAACCTTATCCTAACCCTTACTCTAAACCCTAAACCTAACCCTAACCCTAACCCTAACCCTTACCCTTACCCTTACCCTAACCCTAACCGTAACCCTAAATCTATCCCTTACCCTTACACTAACCCTAACCCTAAACCTAACCCTAACCCTTACACTTACCCTAACCCTAACTCTAAGCCTAACCCTTACTCTTACCCTAACCTTAACCCTAAACCTAATCCTAACCCTAAACCTAACACTAACCCTAAACCTAACCCTTGCCCTTACCCTAAACCTAACCCTAAACCTAACCCTAACCCTAACCCTAACCCATAACCCTAACCCTAAACCTGACCTTTACCCTTACCCTAACCCTAACCAGAACACTTACCCTAACCCTAACGCTAAACCTAACCCTTACCCTTACCCTAACCCTAACCCTATCCCTAACCAGAATATTTACCCTAACTCTAACCCTAACCCTAACACTTACCCTTACCATAACCCTAACCCTAACCCTCACCCTTACCCTAACAATAACCCTAACCCTTAACATAATCCTAACCATAAACCTTACACTAACCCTAACCCTAATCCTAACCCCTAACCCTAACCCTTAACCTAACCCTAACCCTAACCCTTACCCTAACCCTAAACCTAAGTCTAACCCTAACCCTAACATTAACCCTTACCTTATCCTAAACTTAACCCTAACCCTAACCTTAAGCCTAACCCTTACCCTTACCCTAGCCCTAACCCTAAACCTAACCCTAACCCTAAGCCTAACCCTAACCTTAACCCTAACCCTATCCCTAATCCATACCCTTTCCCTAACCCTAACACTAAACCTAACACTAACCCTAACCCTAACCCTAAACCTAACCCTTACTCTACCCAAAATCTAACTCTAAACCTAACCCTTTAGCCTAACCCTAACCCTAACATTAACCCTTACCCTTATCCTACCCTAACCCTAACCCTAACCTTAAGCCTAACCCTTGCCATTACCTTAGCCCAAACCCTAAACCTAACCCTAACCCTAAGCCTAAAACTAACCTTAACCCTAACCCTATCCCTAATCCATACCCTTTCCCTAACCCTAACACTAAACCTAACACTAACCCTAACCCTAACCCTAAACCTAAGACTTACCCTACCGTAAACCTAACTCTAAACCTAACCCTTTAGCCTAACCCTAACCCTAACATTAACCCTTACACTTATCCTAACCCTAAACCTAACCCTAACCCTAACCCTTACAATTACCCTACCCTAAACCCTAACCTAACCCTAACGCTAACCCTAACTATTATCCTAAACCTCACCCTAACCCTTACCCTAAAGCTTACCCTAATGCAAACCATAATCCTAACCCTAACCCTAACCCTACACCTAAACCTAACCCTAACCCTAAGCCTAAACCTAACCTTAACCCTAACCCTAACCCTAATCCTTACCCTTTCCCTAACCCTAACCCTAAACCTAACACTAACCCTAGCCCTAACCCTAAGCCTAACCCTTACCCTACCCTAACCCTAACCCTAACCAATAAGCCTAACCCTAACCCTAACCCGAACCCTTACCCTTATCCTAACCCTAACCCTAACCCTAACCCTAACCCTAACTCTTTCCCTTACCCTAAACCCTACCCTAACCCTAACGCTAATCCTAACAATTACACTAACCCTAACTCTAACCTTAACCCATACCCTAACACTAAACCTAAACTTAACCCTAACCCTAACCCTAACCCTTACCCTTATCCTAACCCTAACCCTAACCCTAAACCTTACCCGTACCCTAAACCTAACCCTAACCCTTACCCTAAACCTCACCCTAACCCTAACCCTTACCCTTACCTTAACCCTAACCTAACCCTAACCCTTACCCTTACCCTAACGCTAACCCTAACCCTAACCCTAACCCTAACCCTTACACTTTCCCTAACCCTAACCTTAACCCCAACCCTAAACCAAACCCCAACCGTAACCCTAATCCTTAGTCTTACACTAAATCTAACCCTAACCCTAACCCTAACCCGAACCCTAACCCTAACCCTAACCCTAACCGTAACACCTAAGCCTAACCCTAAACCTAACGCTAACCCTTACCCTTATCCTAACTCTATCACTAAACCTAACCCTAACCCTTACCCTTACCCTAACCCTAAACCTATCCTTAACCCTAACCCTAACCCTTACCCTTACCCTAACCCTAACTACAACCCTAACCCTTACCCTTATGCTAACCCTAACCCTAACCCTTACTCTAAACCTAAACCTAACCCTAACTCTAAAATTTACCCTTACCCCAACGCTAACCCAAACCCTAACCCTAACCCTAACCCTAACACATATCCTTACCCTAACCCTAAACCTAACCGTTACCATAACCGTAACCTAACCCTAACCCTAACACTAACCCTAATCCTTACCCTTACCCTAACCCTAACCCTAAACTTAACCCCAACCCTAAAACTAACCCTTACCCTAACCCTAACCTTTACCCTTACCCTAACCCTAACCCTAAACCTAACCCTAACCCTAACCCTAACTCTAACCCTTACCCTAACCCTTATGTTAAACCTAAACCTAACCCTAACCCTAACACTTAGCATTACCAAAGCCTAACCCTAAACCTAACCCTTAACCTTACCCGAACCCTAACCCTAAACCTAACCCTAACACTTACCCTTACCCTTACCCTAACCCTAACCCTAAACCATACCCTTACCCTAACACTAACCCTAAACCTAACCCTAACCCTAACCCTAAACCTAACCCTAACCCTAACACTAAACCTTCCCCTAACACTAACCCTATCCCTAAACCTCACCATAACCCTAACCCTAACCCCTAACCCCAACCCTAACCCTAACTTTTACCCTTACCCTAACACTAACCCTAACCCTAACCCTAACCAGAAGACTTACCCTAACCCTAACACTAACCCTTACCCTTACCCTTAGCCTACCCTAACCCTAACCGTAAACCTTATCATTACACTAAACCTAACCCTAAAACTTACCCTAAACCTAAACCTAATCCTAACCCTAACCCTAACCCTTACCCTTAACTTAACTCTAACCCTAACCCTAACCCTAAACCTAGCACCTACCCTTACCCTAACCCTAACCCTAACCCTAACCGTAACCCTAAACCTAAATCTAACCCTAACTCTAACTCTTACCCTTACCCTAACCCTAACCTTAACCCCAACACTACACCTAATCCTAACCCTAACCCTAACCCTTACCCTTACCTTAACCCTAACCCTAAACAATACCCTAACCCTAACCCTAACCAAAACCCTATCCCTTACCGTCACAATAACCCTAATCCTAACCCTAACTCTTAACCTTACCCTAACCCTAACTCTAAAACTAATCCTAACACTAACCTTAACCCTAACCCTTACCCTTACCCTAACCCTAAAGTTAACCCTAACGCTTACCCTTACCCTAACCCTAACACTAACACTTATCCTAACCCTAAACCTAACCCTAACCCTAACCCTTACCCTAAACCTAACCCTAAACCTAACCCTTACCCTAACCCTAACCCTAACCCTAACCCTAAACCTATACTTAACCCTAACCCTAACCCTAACCCCTAACCCTAACACTTAACCTAACCCTAACCCTAAACCTAACCCTTATCCTAACCCTAAACCAAACCCTAACCATAACCCTTACCCTAACCCTAACCCTAACCCTTACCCTAACCCTAACCCTAACCTTGATCCTCAACCTAACCGTAACATTAACCCTTACCCTTACCCAAAACCTAACCCTAAACCTAAACCTAAACCTAACCCTAAACCTAATCTTAACCGCAATCCTAACCCTAACCCATGCCCTTACCCTAACCCTAACACTAACCGTTACTCTAACCCTAACCATAACCCTAACCCTTACACTTACCCGAACCCTAAACCTAACCCTAAGCCTAAAACTAACCTTAACCCTAACCCTATCCCTAATCCATACCCTTTCCCTAACCCTAACACTAAACCTAACACTAACCCTAACCCTAACCCTAAACCTAAGACTTACCCTACCGTAAACCTAACTCTAAACCTAACCCTTTAGCCTAACCCTAACCCTAACATTAACCCTTACACTTATCCTAACCCTAAACCTAACCCTAACCCTAACCCTTACAATTACCCTACCCTAAACCCTAACCTAACCCTAATGCTAACCCTAACTATTATCCTAAACCTCACCCTAACCCTTACCCTAAAGCTTACCCTAACGCAAACCAAAACCCTAACCCTAACCCTAACCCTAAACCTAAACCTAACCCTAACCCTAAGCCTAAACCTAACCTTAACCCTAACCCTAACCCTAATCCTTACCCTTTCCCTAACCCTAACCCTAAACCTAACACTAACCCTAGCCCTAACCCTAAGCCTAACCCTTACCCTACCCTAACCCTAACCCTAACCCTAACCAATAAGCCTAACCCTAACCCTAAACCGAACCCTTACCCTTATCCTAACCCTAACCCTAACCCTAACCCTAACTCTTTCCCTTACCCTAAACCCTACCCTAACCCTAACGCTAATCCTAACAATTACCCTAACCCTAACTCTAACCTTAACCCATACCCTAACACTAAACCTAAACTTAACCCTAACCCTAACCCTAACCCTTACCCTTATCCTAACCCTAACCCTAACCCTAAACCTTACCCTTACCCTAAACCTAACCCTAACCCTTACCCTAAACCTCACCCTAACCCTAACCCTTACCCTTACCTTAACCCTAACCTAACCCTAACCCTTACCCTTACCCTAACGCTAACCCTAACCCTAACCCTAACCCTAACCCTTACACTTTCCCTAACCCTAACCTTAACCCCAACCCTAAACCAAACCCCAACCGTAACCCTAATCCTTAGTCTTACAGTAAATCTAACCCTAACCCTAACCCTAACCCGAACCCTAACCCTAACCCTAACCCTAACCGTAACACCTAAGCCTAACCCTAAACCTAACGCTAACCCTTACCCTTATCCTAACTCTATCACTAAACCTAACCCTAACCCTTACCCTTACCCTAACCCTAAACCTATCCTTAACCCTAACCCTAACCCTTACCCTTACCCTAACCCTAACTACAACCCTAACCCTTACCCTTATGCTAACCCTAACCCTAACCCTTACTCTAAACCTAAACCTAACCCTAACTCTAAAATTTACCCTTACCCCAACGCTAACCCAAACCCTAACCCTAACCCTAACCCTAACACATATCCTTACCCTAACCCTAAACCTAACCGTTACCATAACCGTAACCTAACCCTAACC
This sequence comes from Megascapheus bottae, assembly GCA_024803745.1. Classification (NCBI taxonomy): domain Eukaryota; kingdom Metazoa; phylum Chordata; class Mammalia; order Rodentia; family Geomyidae; genus Megascapheus; species Megascapheus bottae. The sequence continues at coordinate 4,031,700 of JANJXV010000048.1, forward strand.
CTAACACTAACCCTAATCCTTACCCTTACCCTAACCCTAACCCTAAACTTAACCCCAACCCTAAAACTAACCCTTACCCTAACCCTAACCTTTACCCTTACCCTAACCCTAACCCTAAACCTAACCCTAACCCTAACCCTAACTCTAACCCTTACCCTAACCCTTATCTTAAACCTAAACCTAACCCTAACCCTAACACTTAGCATTACCAAAGCCTAACCCTAAACCTAACCCTTACCCTTACCCGAACCCTAACCCTAAACCTAACCCTAACACTTACCCTCACCCTTACCCTAACCCTAACCCTAAACCATACCCTTACCCTAACACTAACCCTAAACCTAACCCTAACCCTAACCCTAAACCTAACCCTAACCCTAACACTAAACCTTCCCCTAACACTAACCCTATCCCTAAACCTCACCATAACCCTAAACCTAACCCCTAACCCCAACCCTAACCCTAACTTTTACCCTTACCCTAACACTAACCCTAACCCTAACCCTAACCAGAAGACTTACCCTAACCCTAACACTAACCCTTACCCTTACCCTTAGCCTACCCTAACCCTAACCGTAAACCTTATCATTACACTAAACCTAACCCTAAAACTTACCCTAAACCTAAACCTAATCCTAACCCTAACCCTAACCCTTACCCTTAACTTAACTCTAACCCTAACCCTAACCCTAAACCTAGCACCTACCCTTACCCTAACCCTAACCCTAACCCTAACCGTAACCCTAAACCTAAATCTAACCCTAACTCTAACTCTTACCCTTACCCTAACCCTAACCTTAACCCCAACACTACACCTAATCCTAACCCTAACCCTAACCCTTACCCTTACCTTAACCCTAACCCTAAACAATACCCTAACCCTAACCCTAACCAAAACCCTATCCCTTACCGTCACAATAACCCTAATCCTAACCCTAACTCTTAACCTTACCCTAACCCTAACTCTAAAACTAATCCTAACACTAACCTTAACCCTAACCCTTACCCTTACCCTAACCCTAAAGTTAACCCTAACGCTTACCCTTACCCTAACCCTAACACTAACACTTATCCTAACCCTAAACCTAACCCTAACCCTAACCCTTACCCTAAACCTAACCCTAAACCTAACCCTTACCCTAACCCTAACCCTAACCCTAACCCTAAACCTATACTTAACCCTAACCCTAACCCTAACCCCTAACCCTAACACTTAACCTAACCCTAACCCTAAACCTAACCCTTACCCTAACCCTAAACCAAACCCTAACCATAACCCTTACCCTAACCCTAACCCTAACCCTTACCCTAACCCTAACCCTAACCTTGATCCTCAACCTAACCGTAACATTAACCCTTACCCTTACCCAAAACCTAACCCTAAACCTAAACCTAAACCTAACCCTAAACCTAATCTTAACCGCAATCCTAACCCTAACCCATGCCCTTACCCTAACCCTAACACTAACCGTTACTCTAACCCTAACCATAACCCTAACCCTTACACTTACCCTAACCCTAAACCTAACCCTAACCCTAACCCTAAACATTACCCTTACCCTACACCTAACCCTAACCCTAAACCTAACCCTAAACCTTACCCTTACCCTAAACCTAACACTAATCCAACCCTTACCCTTACCATACCCCTAACCCTAACCCTAACCCTACCACTAACCCTTACCCTAATCCTAACCCTAACCCTAACCCTAATCCTAAATCCAATTCTAACCCTAACCCTAACCCTAACCCTAACCTTAACCCTAAACCTAACCCTAACCCTAAACCTTACCCTTACCCTACACCTAACCCTAACCCTAACCCTAAATCTAACCCTAAACCATACCCTTACCCTAAACTTTACACTAATCCAACCCTTACCCTTACCATAACACTACCACTAACCCTTACCCTAACCCTAAACCTAACTCTAACCCGAACTATAACCCTAACCCTAACCCGTACCCTAACCCTAACCCCTAACCCTAACCCTAAACCTAAACTTTACCCTTACCCTAAAACTAACCCTAACCCTAACCCTAACCAGAACACTTAACCTAACCCTAACTCTAAACCTAACCCTTACTCTTACCCTAACCCTAACCCTAAACCTAACCCTAACCCTAATCCTAATGCTAACCTTAACCCTAACCCTAACCCTTGTGCTTACCCTAACCCTAACAATAAACCTAACACTAACCCTAACCCTAACACTAACCCTCACGCTAACCATTACCCTTAGCCTAACATTAACCCTAAACATAACCATAACCCTAACCCTTAACCTAACCCTAACCCTAACCCTAACCCTTACCCTTATTCTAACCCTAAACCTAAACCTAACCCTAACCCTAACCCTAAACATAATCCTAACCCTTACTCTAACCCTAACCCTAATTCTAACCCTAACCCTAACCCTAACCCCTAACCCTAACACTTAACCTAATCCTAACCCTAAACCTAACCCCTACCCTAACCCTAAACCTAACCCTAAACCTAACACTTACCCTAACCCTTACCCTAAACCTTACCCTAACCCTAACCCTAACCCTAACCTTAACCCTAAACCTAACCATAACCCTAAACCTTACCCTTACCATAAACCTAATCCTAAACCTAACCCTAACCCTAACCCTAGCACATACCCTTACCCTAACCCTAACCCTAACCCTTACCCTAACCCTAACCCTAACCCTAAACCTAACCCTTACCCTAACCCTAACCCTAACCCTAAACCTATCCTTAAACCTAACCCTAACCCTAAGCCCTAACCCTAACACTTACCCTAACCTTAACCCTAAACCTTACCCTAACCCTAACCCTAACCCTAACCCTAAACTTAACCCTAAACCTAACCGTAACCCTAAACCTTACCCTTACCATAAACCTAATCCTAAACCTAACCCTAAACCTAACTTTAACAGTAACCCTAACCCTAACCCATGCCCTTACCCTAAGCCTAACACTAACCCTTACTCTAACCCTAACCTTAACCCTAACCCTTACACTTACCCTAACCTTAAACCTAACCCTAAACCTAACCCTAACCCTTACCCTTACCCTACACCTAACCCTATCCCTAAACCTGACGTTTACCCTCAACCTCGCACTAATCCAACGCTTACCCTTACCATAAACCTAACCCTAACCCTAACGCTACCACTTACCCTTACCCTAATCGTAACATTAACACTAACATCTACCATAACCCTAACCCTAACCCTAACCCTTACCCTAACCCTAACCCTAACCCTAACCCTTACCCTTACCTTAACCCTAAACCTAAACATTACACTTACCCTGAACCTAACCCTAACCCTTAAGCTAAACCTAAACCTAACCCTAATCCTAACACTTACCCTTACCTTAACCCTAACACTAACCCTTACCCTGACCCTAACGCTAACCCTAACCCTAACACAACCCTTACTCTAACCCTAACCCTAACAATAACCCTAACCGTAACCCTAAACCTAAACCTAAACCTAACCCTAACCCTTACCCTTACCCACACCCTAACCCTAACCTTAAACCTAACCCTAACTCTAACCCTAACCATAAACTTAACCCTAACCCTTATCCTTACCCTGACCCTAACCCTAACCCTAACCCTAAACCTAACCCTAACCCTAAACTTAAGCCTTACCTTTACCCTAACCCTAGCCCTAAATCTAAACGTAACCCTTACCCTTACCCTAACCCTAAACCTAAACTTATCCCTAACCCTTACCCTAACCCTAACCTTAACCCTAACACTAACCCTAAACCTATACCTAACCCTAAACGTAACTCTAACCCTTACCATTACCCTAACCCTAACCCTAAATCTAACCCTTGGACTTACACTAACCCTAACCCTAAACTTAACCCTAACCCTTACCCTTACCCTAACCCTAATTCTAAACCTAACCCTTACCCTTACCCTAACCCTAACCCTAAAACTAACCCTAACCCTAACCCTAAACCTAAACCTAACCCTAACCCTAAAATTTCCCCTTACCCTACCCTAACCCTAACCAGAACACTTACCCTAACACTAATCCTAACCCTAACCCTTACCCTTACCCTCACCCTAACCCTAAACTTGACCCATACCCTAAATCTCACCCTAACCCTAACCCTTACTCTAACAATTACCCTAAACCTAACCCTAACCCTAACACTTACCCTTACTCGAACCCTAACCCTAACCCTAACCCTAACCCTTACCCTTACCCTAACCCTAAACCTAACTCTAACCCTAACCCTAACCCTAACCCTAACCCTTACCCTAACCCTAACCCTTACCCTTACCCTAACCCTAACCCTAACCTTAACCCTAACACCAACCCTAACCCTAACCCTTACATTTACCCTAAACCTAACCCTAAAACTTACCCTTACCCTAAAACTAACCCTAAACCTAATCCTAACCCTAAACCTAACCCTAACCCTAACCCTAACCCTTGCCCTTACACTAAACCTAACATTTAACCTCACCCTAACCCTAACCCTAACCCCTTACCCTAACCAGAACACTTACCCTAAACCTAAACATAACAATTACCCTTACCCTTACCCTAACCCTAACCCTAACCCTAACCCTTACCCTTACCCTTAGCCTAACCCTAACCCTAACCCTAAACCTTATCCTTACCCTAAACCTCACCCTAAACCTTACACTAGCCCTAAACCTAACCCTTACCTTAACGCTAACCCTAACCCTAACCCTAGCACATACCTTACCCTAACCCTAACCCTAACCCTAACCGTAACCCTAAACCTAACCCTAAACCTAAATATAACCTAACCCTAACCCTTACCCTAACCCTAACCTTAACCCCAACACTACACCAACCCTAACCCTAACCCTAACCCTAAACTTAACCCCAACATTAACCCTAACCCTAACACTTACCCTAACGCTAAACCTAAACTTTACACTTACCCTAACCCTAACCTTAACCCCAACCCTAAAACTAAACATAACCCTAACCCTAACCCTAACCCTAACCCGAACCCTAACCCTAACCCTTATGCTAACCCTAACCCTAACCCTAACCCTTAACCTAACCCTAACCATAACCCTAAGCCTAACCCTTACCATAACCGTAACCCTAACCCTTACGCTAAACCTAACCCTAACACTAACCCTAACCCTTACCCTTACCTTAACCCTAACCTTAATCCTAACCCTTACCCTTACCCTAACCCTAACCCTAACTCTAAACCTAAACCTAATCCTAACCCTAGCACATACCTTACCCTAAACCTAACCCTAACCCTAACCCTAACCCCTAACCCTAACCCTTAACCTAACCCTAACCCTAACTCTAACCCTTACCCTTACCCTAACCCCAAACCTAACTCTAACCCTAACGCTAACACTAACACTAACCTTTACCCTACCCTAACCCTAACCCTAACCCTAACCCCTAAGCCTAACCCTAACCCTAACATTAACCCTTAACCTTATCCTAACCCTAACCTTAAACCTTACCCTAACCCTAACCTTACCCTTACCCTATCCCTAACCCTAAACCTAACCCTAACCCTAAGCCTAACCCTAAACTTAACCCTAACCGTAACACTAATCCTTACCCTTTCCCTAACCCTAACACTAATCCTAACACTAACCCTAACCCTAACCCTAACCCTTACCCTAAACCTTACCCTACCCTAACCCTAACCCTAACGCTAACCCCTTAGCCTAACCCTAACCCTAACATTAACCCTTACCCTTACCCTAAACCCTACCCTAACCCTAACGCTAATCCTAATCATTACCCTAACCCTAAGCCTAACCCTAAACCTTACCCTTCCCCTAACACTAAACCTAAACTTAACCCTAACCCTCACCCTAACCCTTACTCTTATCCTAACCCTAACCCTAACCCTAACACTAAACCATACCCTTACCCTAAACCTAACCCTAAACCTTACACTAAACCTAACCCTAACCCTAACCCTAACCCTTACCCCTACCTTAACCCTAACCCTAACCCTTACCCTTACCCTTACTCTAACGCTAACCCTAACCCTAACCATAACCATAACCATAACCCCAACACTACACCTAACCCTAACCCTAACCCTTATCTTACACTAACCCTAACCCTAAACATAACCCTAACCCTTACCCTAACCCTAAACCTAACCTTAACCCTAACACTTCCCCTTACCCTAACGCTAACACTAACACTTATCCTAACCCTAACACTAACCCTAACGCTAAGCCTAACACTTACCCTAACCCGAACCCTAACCGTAACCCTAACCCTTATCCTAACCCTAACCCTACCCCTAAACCTTACCCTAACCCTAACCCTAACCCTAACACCTAACACTAACCCTTAACCTAAAGCTAACCCTAACCCTAACCCTTAACCTTACCCTAATCCTAAACATAACTCTAACACTGAACCTAACACTAACTTTAACACAACCCTTACCCTTACCCTAACCCTAACCCTAACCCTTACCCTTACCTTAACCCTAACCCTTACCCTTACCCTAACGCTTACCCTAACCTTAACACAACCCTTACCCTAACCCTAACCCTACTCTAACCCTAACCCTAACCATAAACCTAACCCTAAACCTAAACCTAACCCTAACCTTTACCCTTACCCACTCCCTAACCCTAACCTTAAACCTAACCCTAACTCAAACCATAACCCTAAAATTAACCCTAACCCTTACCCTTACCCACTCCCTAACCCTAACCTTAAACCTAACCCTAACTCTAACCATAACCCTAAAATTAACCCTAACCCTTATCCTTACCCTAACCTTAACCCTAACCCTAAACCTAACCCTAACCCTAACCCTAAACTTAACCCTTACCTTTACCCTAACCCTAAACCTAAACCTAACCCTAAGCCTTACCCTAACCCTAAACCTAATCCTAACCCTAACCCTAACCCTTACTCGTACCCTTAGCCTAACCCTAACCCTAACCCTAACCCTAAACCTTATCCTTGCCCTAAACCTAACCCTAACCCTAAACCTAACTCTTACCCTTACCCTAACCCTAACTCTAAAACTAATCCTAACCCTAACCTTAACCGTAACCCTTACCCTTACCCTAACCCTAACCTTAACCCTAACCCTAACACTAACACTGATCCTAACCCTAACCTTAAACCTAACCCTAACCCTAACCCTAACACTTACCCTAACCCGAACCCTAACCCTAACCCTTACCCTAACCCTAACCCTAAACCTAACCCTTACCATAACCCTAACACTAACCCTAACACCTAACCCTAACCCTTAACCTTAACCTAACCCTTACCATAACCCTAACCCTAACCCGAACCCTAACCCTTACCCATACCTTAACCCTAACCCTAACCCTAACACTAAGCCTAGCACATACCCTTACCTAACCCTAACCCTAACCCTAACCGTAACCCTAAACCTAAACCTAACCCTAACCCTAACCCTAACCCTAACCCTCACCCTAACCCTAACCTTAAAACAAACACTACACCTAACCCTAACCCTAACCCTAACCCTAAGCCTTACCCTAACCCTAACCTTAACCCCAACACTACACCTAACCCTAACCCTTACCTTATCCTAACCCTAACCCTAAACATAAATGTAACCCTAACCCTAACCATAACCCTAACCCTTACCCGAACCCTAACCCTAATCCTAACCGTAACTCTTAACCTTACCCTAACCCTAACTCTAAAACTAAGCCTAACCCTAACCTTAACCCTAACCCTTACCCTTACCCTAACCCTAACCTTAACCCTAACCCTTACCCTTACCCTAACGCTAACACTAACACTTATCCTAACCCTAACCCTAACCCTAAGCCTAACACTTACCCTAACCCGAAACCTAACCGTAACCCTAACGCTTACCCTAACCTTAACCCTACCCCTAACCCTTACCCTAACCCTAACCCTAACCTTAAAACAAACACTACACCTAACCCTAAACCTAACCCTAACCCTTACCCTTACCCTAACCCTAACCCTAAACCTAACCCTAACCCAAACCCTAAACATAACCCTAACCCTTACCATAACCCTAACCGTAATTCTAACCCTAACCCTTACCCTTACCCTAACCCTAACTCTAAAACTAATCCTAACCCTAACCTTAACCCTAACCCTTACCCTTATTCTAACCCTAACCCTAACACTAACACTTATCCTTACCCTAACCCCTACCCTAAACCTAACCCTAAACGTAACCCTAACCCTAACCCTAATCCTTACCCTTACCCTAACGCTTACCCTAACCCTAACCCTACCCCTAACCCTTACCCTAACCCTAACCCTAACCCTAACACCTAACCCTAACCCTTAACCTAAACCAAACCCTAACCCTAACCCTTACCCTTACCCTAACCCTAACCCTAACCCTAAACCTAACCCTTACACTAACCCTAACCCTAACCCTAACACCTAACCCTAACCCTTAACCTAAACCTAACCCTTACCCTATCCCTAACCCTAACCCGAACCCTAACCCTTACCCATACCTTAACCCTAACCCTAACCCTAACAATAAGCCTAGCACATACCCTTACCTAACCCTAACCCTAACCCTAACCGTAACCCTAAACCTAAACCTAACCCTAACCCTAACCCTAACCCTCACCCTAACCCTAACCTTAAAACAAACACTACATCTAACCCTAACCCTAACCCTAACCCTTACCCTTACCCTAACCCTAATCCTAAACCTAACCCTAACCCTTACCCTAACCCTAAATCTAACCCTAACCCTTACCCTTACCCTAACCCTAACCCTAACTCTAAAACTAATCCTAACCCTAACCTTAACCCTAACCCTTACCCTTATTCTAACCCTAACCCTAACACTAACACTTATCCCTACCCTAACCTCTACCCTAACCCTAACCCTAAACGTAACCCTAACCCTAACCCTAATCCTTACCCTTACCCTAACCCTAACACTAACCCTAACCCTAAACCTTACCCTTACATTAAACCTAACCCTAATCCTTACCCTAAACCTAACCCTAACCCTAACCCTAACCCTTGCCCTTACCGTAACCCTAAGCCTAACCCTAAAACTTAGCCTTACCCTAACACTTACCCTAACCCTAACCTTAAACCTAACCCTTACCCCAAACCTTATCCTAACCATATCCCTAACCATAACCCTAACCTTACCCCCAACCCTAAACCTAACCCTAATCCTAACCCTGTCTTACCCTAACCCTAACCCTAAACCTAACAGTAATCCTAACACTTACCCTTACCCTATCCCTAACCCTAACCCTAACCACAACCCTTATCCTAACCATATCCCTAACCATAACCCTAACCCTAACCCTTAACCTAACACTGACACTAACCCTAACCCCTAACCCCAACCCTTACCCTAACCCTAAACATAACTCTCACCCTAACCCTAACCCTAACCCTACCACTAACCCTAACCCTAACCCCTAACCTAACCCTTACCCTTATCCTAACCCTAACTCTAACCCTAACACTTACCCTTACCCTAACACTTACCCTTTCACTAAACCCTACCCTAACCCTAACCCTAACACTTCCCTTAGCCTAAACCTAAACCTAACCCTAAATCTAACCTTTTCCCTTACACTAACCCTAACCCTAAACCTAACCATAACCCTTACCCTAACCCTAACCCTAACCCTAACCCTAACCTTTACACTTACCCTAACCCTAACCTTAACCCCAGCACTAACCTTAACCCTAATACTTACCCTAACGCTAAGCCTATCCTTTACCCTTACTTTAACCCTAACCCTAACCTTAACCCCAACCCTAAAACTAAACCTAACCCTAACACTAACCCTTACCCTAACCCTAACCCTTATCCTAAACCTAAAACTAACCCTAACCCTAACCATTAACCTAACACTAATACTAACCCTAACCCCTAACCCTAACCCTTACCATAACCCTAACCCTAACACTAACCCCTAACCCTAACCCTAACAATAACACTAACCCCTAACCCTAACACTAACCCTAACCCTAAACCTTATCCTAACCCGAACACTAACCCTGACACTTACCCTTACCCTAACCTGTACCCTAACCATTACCCTAAACCTAACCCTAACCCTAACCCTAACCCTTACTCTTACTCTAACCCTAAACCTAACCATAACCCTTACCCTAACCCTAACCCTTACCCTTACCCTAAACGTAACCCTAACCCTAACCATAAACCTTACCCTTACACTAAACCTAACCCTAACCCTTACGCGAAACCTAACCCTAACCCTAACCCTAACCCTTACATTTACCTTAACCCTAACCCTACCCCTAACCCTTACCCTTACTCTAACTCTAACCCCAATCCTAAACTTAACCTTAACACTAACCCTAACCATTACCCTTACCCTAACCCTAACCCTAAGCCTAACCCTTATCGTTACCCAAACCCTAACCCTAAACCTAAACCTAGCCCTAAACATAACCCTTACCTTTACGCTAACCCTAACCCTAAACCTAACACTAACCCTTACCTAACCCTTACCCTAACCCTAACCCTTACCCTAACCCTAACCCTAAACCTAACCCTAACCCTAACCCTTACCCTAACCCTAACCCTAAACCTAACCCTAACCCTAACCCTAACCCTTACCCTTAAACTAACCCTAACCCTAACCCTAAATCTAACCCTTACCCTTACACTAACCCTAACCCTAAACCTAACCCTAACCCTTACCCTAACCCTAAATCTAACCCTAACCCTTACTCTTACCCTAACCCTAACCCTAACCCTAAACCTAACCCTAACCCTAAACTTAACCCATACCCTAAACCTAACCCTAACCCTAATCCTTACCCTAACACTTACCCTAACCCTAACCCTAACCCTAACACTTACCCTTACCCTAACACTTACCCTAACACTTACCCCTTCCCTAATCCCTACACTAACCCTAACCCTAACAATAACACTTCCCCTTACCCTAACACTAACCCTAAATCTAACCCTTACCCTTACACTAACCCTAAGCCTAACCCTAACCCTTATGCTAACCCTAGCCCTAACCCTAACCCTAACCCTTACCCTAACCCGAACCCAAACCCTAACCCTTATGCTAACCCTAACCCTAACACTAACCCTAACCCTTAACCTAACCCTAACACTAACCATAACAATAACCATAACCCTAACCCTTATCATAACCCTAACCCTAAACCTAACCCTAACACTAACCCTAACCCCTAACCCTAACAATAACACTAACCCCTAACCGTAACCCTAACCCTAAACCTTATCCTAACCCGAACCCTAACCCTGACACTTACCCTTACCCTAACCTCTATCCTCACCATAACGCTAACCCTAACCCTTAAACTAATCCTAACCCTAACCCTAACACTTACTCTTACCCTAACCCTAAACCTAACCATAACCCTAACCCTAACACTTACCCTTACCCTTACCCTAAACCCTACCCTAACACTAACCCTAAACCTTACCCTTACCCTAAACCTAACCCTAACCCTTACGCTAAACCAAACCCTAACACTAACCCTAACCCTTACCCTTACCTTAACCCTTACCTTAACCCTAACCCTTACCCTTACCCTAAACCTAACCCTAACCGTAGCCCTAATCCTAACCCTAACCCTAACCCTAACCCTAACCCCTAACCCTAACCCTTAACCTAACCCTAACCCTAAATCTAAACCTTACCCTGACCCTAACCCTAAACCTAACTCTAACCCTAACGCTAACACTAACACTAACCCTTACCCTACCCTAACCCTAACCCTAACCCTAACCCCTAAGCCTAAGCCTAACCCTAACATTAACCCTTAACCTTATCCTAAACCTAACCCTAACCCTAAACTTACCCTTACCCTATCCCTAACCCTAAACCTAACCCTAACCCTAAGCCTAACCCTAAACTTAACCCTAACCCTAACTCTAATCCTTACCCTTTCCCTAACCCTAACACTAATCATAACACTAACCCTAACCCTAACCCTAACCGTAACCCTTACCCTACCCTAAACCTAACGCTAACCCCTTAGCATAACCCTAACCCTAACATTAACCCTTACCCTTATCCTAACCCTAACCCTCACCCTTACATTACCCTAACCCTAACGCTAACCCCGTAGCCTAACCCTAACCCTAACATTAACCCTTACCCTTATCCTAACCCTAACCCTAAACCTAACCCTAACCCTTACACTTACCCTTACCCTAAACCCTACCCTAACCCTAACGCTAATCCTAATCATTACCCTAACCCTAAACCTAACCCTAACCCTTACCCTTACCCTAACACTAAACCTAAGCTTAACCCTAACCCCCACCCTAACACTTAACCTTATCCTAACCCTAACCCTAACCCTAACCCTAAACCATACCCTTACCCTAAAAATAACCCTAAACCTTACACTAAACCTAACCCTAACCCTAACCCTTACCCTTACCTTAACCCTAACCCTAACCCTTACCCTAACCCTAACGCTAACCCTAACCCTAACCATAACCCTAACCCTAACCCTTACCCTTACCCTAACCGTAACCCTAAATGTAACCCTAACAGTAACCCTGACCCTTACCCTAACCAAACCATAAACCTAACCCTAACCCTTACACTTACCCTAACCCTAATCCTAAACCTAACCCTAACCCTAACCCTAACCTTAACCCTAACCTTTACCCTAACCCTAACCTTAACCCTAACCCTTATACTTACCTAACCCTAACACTAACACTTACCTAACCCTAACCCTAACCCTAACCGTAACCCTAACACTTACCCTAACCCGAAAACTAACACTAACCCTAACCCTTACCCTAACCCTAACCCTAACCCTAACCCTTACCCTAACCCTAACCTAAACCTAACCATAACCTTAACCCTAAACCGAACCCTAACCCTTACCCTTACCTTAACCCTAACCCTAACCCTAACCCAGAGCCTAGCACATACCCTTACACTAACCCTAACCCTAACCGTAACCCTAACCCGAACCTTAACCCTGACACTTACCCTTACCCTAATCTCTACCCTCACCATAACCCTAACCCTAACCCTTAACCTAACCCTAACCCTAACCCTAACCCTTACCCTTACCCTAACCCTAACCCTAACCCTAAACCTAACCCTAACCCGAACCCTAAACATAACCTTAACCCTTACCCTAACCCTCACCCTAATCCTAACCCTAACCCTTACCCTTACCCTAATCCTAACTCTAAAACTAATCCTAACCCTAACCTTAACCCTAACCCTTACCCTTACCCTAAACCTAACCTTAACCTTAACCCTTACCCTTACTCTAAACGTAACCCTAACGCTAACCCTAAACCTTAACCTTACCCTAAACCTATCCCTAAACATTAGGCGAAACCTAATCCTAACCCTAACCCTAACCCTTACATTTACCTTAACCCTAACCCTACCTCTAACCCTTACCCTTACCCTAACGCTAACCCCAATCCTAAACTTAACTGTAACACTAACCCTAACCAATACCCTTACCCTAACCCTAACCCTAACCCTTATCGTTACCCAAACCCTAATTCTAACCCTAACCCTAACCCTAAACATAACCCTTACCTTTACACTAACCCTAACCCTAAACCTAACCCTAATCCTAACCCTTACCCTAACCCTAACCCTAAACCTAACCCTAACCGTAACCCTAACCCTTACCCTTAAACTAACCCTAACCCTAACCCTAAATCTAACCCTTACCCTTACACTAACCCTAACCCTAAACCTAACCCTAACTCTTACCCTAACCCTAACTCTATCCCTAACCCTCACCCTTACCCTAACCCTAACCCTAACGCTAAACCTAACCCTAACCCTAAACTTAACCCATACCCTAAACCTAACCCTAACCCTAATCCTTACCCTAACACTTACCCTAACCTTAACCCTAACCGTAACACTTACCCATACCCTAACACTTACCCTAACACTTACCCTTTCCCTTATCCCTACACTAACCCTAACCCTAACCCTAACACTTCCACTTACCCTAACCCTAACCCTAAATCTAACCCTTACCCTTACACTAACCCTAAGCCTAACCCTACCCCTTATGCTAACCCTAACCCTAACCCTAACCCTAACCCTAACACTTACCCTAACCCTAAACTTAACCCCAACATTAACCCTAACCCTAACACTTACCCTAACGCTAAACCTAAACTTTACACTTACCCTAACCCTAAACTTAACCCCAACCCTAAAACTAAACCTAACCCTAACCCTAACCCTTATGCTAACCCTAACCCTAACACTAACACTAACCCTAACCATAACCCTAACCCTAACCCTTACAATAACCCTAACCCTAACCCTAACCCTAACACTAACCCTAACCCCTAACCCTAACAATAACACTAACCCCTAACCGTAACCCTAACCCTAACCCTAAACCTTATCCTAACCCGAACCCTAACCCTGACACTTACCCTTACCCTAACCTCTATCCTCACCATAACCCTAACCCTAAACCTTAACCTAACCCTAACCCTAACCCTAACACTTACTCTTACCCTAACACCAAACCTAACCATAACCCTAACCCTAACACTAACCCTTACCCTTACCCTAAACCCTACCCTAACCCTAACCCTGAACTTACCCTTACCCTAAATCTAACCCTAACCCTTACGCTAAACCTAACCCTAACACTAACCCTAACCCTTACCCTTACCTTAACCCTAACGTTAACCCTAACACTTATCCTTACCCTAACCCTAACCCTAACCCTAAACCTAACCCTAACCCTAACCCTAGCACATACCCTTACCCTAACCCTAACCCTAACCCTAAACCTAACCCTAACCGTAGCCCTAATCCTAACCCTAACCCTAACCCTAACCCCTAACCATAACCCTTAACCTAACCCTAACCCTAACTCTAACCCTTACCCTTACCCTAACCCTAAACCTAACTCTAACACTAACGCTAACACTAACACTAACCCTTACCCTACCCTAACCCTAACCCTAACCCTAACCCATAAGCCTAACCCTTACCCTAACATTAACCCTTAACCTTATCCTAACCCTAACCCTAACCCTAGCCATAACCCTAACCTTACCCTTACCCTATCCCTAACCCTAAACCTAACCCTAACCCTAAGCCTAACCCTAAACTTAACCCTAACCCTAACCCTAATCCTTACCCTTTCCCTAACCCTAACACTAATCCTAACACTAACCCTAACCCTAACCCTAACCCTAACCCTTACCCTACCCTAACCCTAACGCCAACCCCTTAGCCTAAGCCTAACCCTAACATTAACCCTTACCCTTATCCTAAACCTAACCCTAACCCTAACACTTACACTTACCCTTACCCTAAACCCTACCCTAACCCTAACGCTAATCCGAATCATTACCCTAACCCTAAACCTAACCCTAACCCTTACCCTTACCCTAACACTAAACCTAACCTTAACCCTAACCCTCACCTAACCCTTACCCTTATCCTAACCCTAAACCTAACCCTAACGCTAACCCTAAAACATACCCTTACACTAAACCTAACCCTAAACCTTACACTAAACCTAACCCTAACCCTAACCCTTACCCTTACCTTAACCCTAACCCTAACCCTTACCCTTACCCTAACGCTAACCCTAACCCTAACCATAACCATAACCCTAACCCTTACCCTTACCCTAACCGTAACCCTAAATATAACCCTAACAGTAACCCTAACCCTTACCCTAACCAAACATAAACCTAACCCTAACCCTTACACTTACCCTAACCCTAATCCTAAACCTAAACCTAACCCTAACCCTAACCTTAACCCTAACCCTTACCCTTACCCTAACCCTAACCTTAACCTTAACCCTTATCCTTACCTAACCCTAACACTAACACTTATCCTAACCCTAACACTAACCCTAACCGTAACCCTAACACTTACCCTAACCCGAACCCTAACACTAACCCTAACCCTTACCCTAACCCTAACCCTAACCCTAACCCTAACCCTTACCCTAACCCTAACGCTAACACCTAACCCTAACCTTAACCTAAACCTAACCCTAAACTTAACCCTAAACCGAACCCTAACCCTTTCCCTTACCTTAACCCTAACCCTAACCCTAACCCAGAGTCTAGCACATACCCTTACCCTAACCCTAACCCGAACCCTAACCCTGATACTTACCCTTACCCTAACCTCTACCCTCACCATAACCCTAACCCTAACCCTTAACCTAACCCTAACCCTAAACCTAACCCTTACCCTTACCCTAACCCTAACCCTAAACCTAACCCTAACCCTAACCCTGAACATACCCCTAACCCTTACCCTAACCCTAACCCTAATACTAAACCTAACCCTAACCCTTATCCTAATCCTAACTCTAAAACTAATCCTAACCCTAACCTTAACCCTAACCATTACCCTTACCCTAACCCTAACCTTAACCCTAACCCTTACCCTTAACCTAACCCTAACCCTAACCCCTAATCTAACCCTAACCCTAACCCTAACCCTAACACTTACCTTAACCCGAACTCTAACCCTAAATCTAAACATTACCCTAACCCGAACCCTAACCGTAAACCTTACCCTAACCCTAACTCTAACCCTAACACCTAACCCTAACCCTTAACCTAAACCTAACCCTAACCCTAACCCTTACCCTTACCCTAACCCTAAACCTAACTCTAACCCTAAACCTAACCCTAACCCTAAGCCTAACCCTTACCCTAACCCTAACCCTAACCCTTACCCTAACCCTAATCCTAACCCTAACCTTAACCCTAACCCTAACCCTTACCCTTACCATAACCAACACCCTAAAACTAACCCTAACCCTAATCCTATTCCTAACCCTAACCTTAACCCTAACTCTAACCCTAACCCTTGCCCTTACCCTAACCCTAATAATAAACACTAACAATAACCCTAACACTAACCCTAACCCTCACCCTTACCCTTATCCTAAAATTAACCCTAAACCTAACCCTAACCCTAACCCTAACCCCTAATCGTAACCCTAATCCTTACCCTTATTCTAACCTTAACCCTAACACTAACACTTATCCTTACCCTAACCCCTACCCTAACCCTAAACCTAACCCTAAACGTAACCCTAACCCTAACCCTAATCCTTACCCTTACCCTAACCCTAACACTAACCCTTACCCTTACCCTTAGCCTACCCTAACCCTAACCGTAAACCTTATCCTTACACTAAACCTAACCCTAAAACTTACCCTAAACCTAACCCTAATCCTAACCCTAACCCTAACCCTTACCCTTAACTTAATTCTAACCCTAACCCTAACCCTAAACCTAGCACCTACCCTTACCCTAACCCTAACCCTAACCCTAACCGTAACCCTAAACCTAAATCTAACCCTAACTCTAACTCTTACCCTTACCCTAACCCTAACCTTAACCACAACACTACACCTAATCCTAACCCTAACCCTAACCCTTACCCTTACCTTAACCCTAACCCTAAACAATACCCTAACCCTAACCCTAACCATAACCCTAACCCTTACCGTCACAAAAACCCTAATCCTAACCCTAACTCTTAACCTTACCCTAACCCTAACTCTAAAACTAATCCTAACACTAACCTTAACCCTAACCCTTACCCTTAGCCTAACCCTAAAGTTAACCCTAACGCTTACCCTTACCCTAACCCTAACACTAACACTTATCCTAACCCTAATCCTAACCTTAAGCCTTACCCTAACCCTAACCTTAACCCCAGCACTAACCTTAACCCTAATACTTACCCTAACGCTAAGCCTAACCTTTACCCTTACTCCAACCCTAACCCTAACCTTAACCCCAACCCTAAAACTAAACCTAACCCTAACCCTTACCCTAACCCTAACCCTAAACCTAACCCTAACCGTAACCCTAACCCTTACCCTTAAACTAACCCTAACCCTAACCCTAAATCTAACCCTTACCCTTACACTAACCCTAACCCTAAACCTAACCCTAACCCTAACCCTAACCCTAACCCTAACACTTACCCTAACCCTAAACTTAACCCCAACATTAACCCTAACCCTAACACTTACCCTAACGCTAAACCTAAACTTTACACTTACCCTAACCCTAAACTTAACCCCAACCCTAAAACTAAACCTAACCCTAACCCTAACCCTTATGCTAACCCTAACCCTAACACTAACACTAACCCTAACCATAACCCTAACCCTAACCCTTACAATAACCCTAACCCTAACCCTAACCCTAACACTAACCTAACCCCTAACCCTAACAATAACACTAACCCCTAACCGTAACCCTAACCCTAACCCTAAACCTTATCCTAACCCGAACCCTAACCCTGACACTTACCCTTACCCTAACCTCTATCCTCACCATAACCCTAACCCTAAACCTTAACCTAACCCTAACCCTAACCCTAACACTTACTCTTACCCTAACCCCAAACCTAACCATAACCCTAACCCTAACACTAACCCTTACCCTTACCCTAAACCCTACCCTAACCCTAACCCTGAACTTACCCTTACCCTAAATCTAACCCTAACCCTTACGCTAAACCTAACCCTAACACTAACCCTAACCCTTACCCTTACCTTAACCCTAACGTTAACCCTAACCCTTATCCTTACCCTAACCCTAACCCTAACCCTAACCCTAGCACATACCCTTACCCTAACCCTAACCCTAACCCTAACCCTAACCCTAACCGTAGCCCTAATCCTAACCCTAACCCTAACCCTAACCCCTAACCATAACCCTTAACCTAACCCTAACCCTAACTCTAACCCTTACCCTTACCCTAACCCTAAACCTAACTCTAACACTAACGCTAACACTAACACTAACCCTTACCCTACCCTAACCCTAACCCTAACCCTAACCCATAAGCCTAACCCTTACCCTAACATTAACCCTTAACCTTATCCTAACCCTAACCCTAACCCTAGCCATAACCCTAACCTTACCCTTACCCTATCCCTAACCCTAAACCTAACCCTAACCCTAAGCCTAACCCTAAACTTAACCCTAACCCTAACCCTAATCCTTACCCTTTCCCTAACCCTAACACTAATCCTAACACTAACCCTAACCCTAACCCTAACCCTAACCCTTACCCTACCCTAACCCTAACGCCAACCCCTTAGCCTAAGCCTAACCCTAACATTAACCCTTACCCTTATCCTAAACCTAACCCTAACCCTAACACTTACACTTACCCTTACCCTAAACCCTACCCTAACCCTAACGCTAATCCGAATCATTACCCTAACCCTAAACCTAACCCTAACCCTTACCCTTACCCTAACACTAAACCTAACCTTAACCCTAACCCTCACCTAACCCTTACCCTTATCCTAACCCTAAACCTAACCCTAACGCTAACCCTAAAACATACCCTTACACTAAACCTAACCCTAAACCTTACACTAAACCTAACCCTAACCCTAACCCTTACCCTTACCTTAACCCTAACCCTAACCCTTACCCTTACCCTAACGCTAACCCTAACCCTAACCATAACCATAACCCTAACCCTTACCCTTACCCTAACCGTAACCCTAAATATAACCCTAACAGTAACCCTAACCCTTACCCTAACCAAACATAAACCTAACCCTAACCCTTACACTTACCCTAACCCTAATCCTAAACCTAAACCTAACCCTAACCCTAACCTTAACCCTAACCCTTACCCTTACCCTAACCCTAACCTTAACCTTAACCCTTATCCTTACCTAACCCTAACACTAACACTTATCCTAACCCTAACACTAACCCTAACCGTAACCCTAACACTTACCCTAACCCGAACCCTAACACTAACCCTAACCCTTACCCTAACCCTAACCCTAACCCTAACCCTTACCCTAACCCTAACGCTAACACCTAACCCTAACCCTTAACCTAAACCTAACCCTAAACTTAACCCTAAACAGAACCCTAACCCTTTCCCTTACCTTAACCCTAACCCTAACCCTAACCCAGAGTCTAGCACATACCCTTACCCTAACCCTAACCCGAACCCTAACCCTGATACTTACCCTTACCCTAACCTCTACCCTCACCATAACCCTAACCCTAACCCTTAACCTAACCCTAACCCTAAACCTAACCCTTACCCTTACCGTAACCCTAACCCTAAACCTAACCCTAACCCTAACCCTGAACATAACCCTAACCCTTACCCTAACCCTAACCCTAATACTAACCCTAACCCTAACCCTTATCCTAATCCTAACTCTAAAACTAATCCTAACCCTAACCTTAACCCTAACCCTTACCCTTAACCTAACCCTAACCTTAACCCTAACCCTTACCCTTAACCTAACCCTAACCCTAACCCCTAATCTAACCCTAACCCTAACCCTAACCCTAACACTTACCTTAACCCGAACTCTAACCCTAAATCTAAACATTACCCTAACCCGAACCCTAACCGTAAACCTTACCCTAACCCTAACTCTAACCCTAACACCTAACCCTAACCCTTAACCTAAACATAACCCTAAGCCTAACCCTTACCCTAACCCTAACCCTAACCCTTACCCTAACCCTAATCCTAACCCTAACCTTAACCCTAACCCTAACCCTTACCCTTACCATAACCAACACCCTAAAACTAACCCTAACCCTAATCCTATTCCTAACCCTAACCTTAACCCTAACTCTAACCCTAACCCTTGCCCTTACCCTAACCCTAATAATAAACACTAACAATAACCCTAACACTAACCCTAACCCTCACCCTTACACTTATCCTAAAATTAACCCTAAACCTAACCCTAACCCTAACCCTAACCCCTAATCGTAACCCTAATCCTTACCCTTATTCTAACCTTAACCCTAACACTAACACTTATCCTTACCCTAACCCCTACCCTAACCCTAACCCTAACCCTAAACGTAACCCTAACCCTAACCCTAATCCTTACCCTTACCCTAACCCTAACACTAACCCTTACCCTTACCCTTAGCCTACCCTAACCCTAACCGTAAACCTTATCCTTACACTAAACCTAACCCTAAAACTTACCCTAAACCTAACCCTAATCCTAACCCTAACCCTAACCCTTACCCTTAACTTAATTCTAACCCTAACCCTAACCCTAAACCTAGCACCTACCCTTACCCTAACCCTAACCCTAACCCTAACCGTAAACCTAAACCTAAATCTAACCCTAACTCTAACTCTTACCCTTACCCTAACCCTAACCTTAACCACAACACTACACCTAATCCTAACCCTAACCCTAACCCTTACCCTTACCTTAACCCTAACCCTAAACAATACCCTAACCCTAACCCTAACCATAACCCTATCCCTTACCGTCACAAAAACCCTAATCCTAACCCTAACTCTTAACCTTACCCTAACCCTAACTCTAAAACTAATCCTAACACTAACCTTAACCCTAACCCTTACCCTTAGCCTAACCCTAAAGTTAACCCTAACGCTTACCCTTACCCTAACCCTAACACTAACACTTATCCTAACCCTAATCCTAACCTTAACCCTTACCCTAACCCTAACCTTAACCCCAGCACTAACCTTAACTCTAATACTTACCCTAACGCTAAGCCTAACCTTTACCCTTACTCCAACCCTAACCCTAACCTTAACCCCAACCCTAAAACTAAACCTAACCCTAACCCTTACCCTAACCCTAACCCTAACCTTAACCCTAACCCTTATCGTAACCCTAACCCTAGCACTAACCCTAACCATTAACCTAACCCTAATACTAACCCTAACCCCTAACACTAACCCTTACCATAACCCTAACAATAACACTAAACCCTAACCCTAACACTAACCCTAACCCTAAACCTTATCCTAACCCGAAACCTAAACCTGACACTTACCCTTACCCTAACCTCTACCCTAACCATAATCCTAACCCTAACCCTAACCCTTACTCTTAACCTAACCCTAAACCTAACCATAACCCTTACCCTAAACCTAACCCTTACC
The DNA here is from genome assembly GCA_024803745.1 of Megascapheus bottae. Taxonomy (NCBI): domain Eukaryota; kingdom Metazoa; phylum Chordata; class Mammalia; order Rodentia; family Geomyidae; genus Megascapheus; species Megascapheus bottae. The sequence continues at coordinate 4,053,620 of JANJXV010000048.1, forward strand.
CTTACCCTAAACCTAACACAAACCCTACCCCTAAAACTTACCCCTACCCTATACCTAACCCTAACCATTATGCTAAACCTAACCCTAACCCTAACCCTAACCCTTACCCTTACCTTAACCCTAACCCTACCCCTAACCCTTACCATTACCCTAAGGCTAACCCCAACCCTAAACTTAACCATAACACTAACCCTAACCCTAACCCTTACATTAACCCTAACCCTAACCTTAACCCTAACCCTTTACCTAACCCTAACCCTAACCCTAACCCTTAACCTAACCCTAATATTAACCCTAACCCCTAACCCTAACCCTTAACATAACCCTAACCCTAACCATAACCCTAACACTAACCCCTAACACTAACCCTAACAATAACACTAACCCCTAAACCTAACACTAACCCTAACCCCAAACCTTATCCTAACCCGAACACTAACCCTGACACTTACCCTTACCCTAACCTCTACCCTATCCATAACCCTAACCATAACCCTAACCCTAACCCTTACTCTTACCCTAACCCTAAACCTAAACATAACCCTTACCCTAACCCTAAACCTTACCCTTACTCTAACCATAACCCTTACTCTTACCCTTACCCTAACCCTAACCGTAACCCTAACCCTTACCCTTACAATAACCCTAACCCTTACTCTTACCCTTACCCTAACCCTAACCCTAACCCTAACCCTAACCCTAACCTTAACCCTAAACCTTACCCTAACCCTAAACCTTACCCTAACCCAAACCCTAAACCTAACCCTAACCCTAACCCTAACCCTTAACCTTATCCTAACCCTAACCCTAAACCTAACCCTAACCCTTACCCTTACCCTAACCCTAATTCTAAACCTAACCCTTAAACTTACCCTAACCCTAACCCTAACCTAACCCTAACCCTAACCCTAAACCTAATCCCTAACACTAAACCTAACCCTTGCCCTTACCCTAAACCTAACCGTAAACCCAACCCTAACCCTAACCCTAAAACATAACCCTAACCCTAACCCTAACCTTTACCCTTACCCTAACCTAACCCTATCCAGAACACTTAACCTAACCCTAACCCTACCCCTAACTCTTACACTTACCTAACCCTAACCCTAACCACAACACTTTCCCTAACCCTAAACCTAACCCTTACCCACACCCTGACCCTTACCCTAACCCTAACCCTAAACTTAACCCATACCCTAAACCTAACCCTAACCCTAATTCTTACCGTAACACTTACCCTAATGCTAACCCTAACCCTAACACTTACCTTTACCCTAACCCTTACCCTAACACTTACCCTTTCCCTAACCCTTACACTAAACCTAACCCTAACCCGAACACTTCCCCTTACCCTAACCCTAACCCTTACCCTAAATCTAAC